>BLKR01003284.1:0-152621 GCA_011170035.1 Teleogryllus occipitalis | reverse complement strand
GGAATGATATATTAATTGAGATATAAGGAAAACTCATCTCTGGCGGGGTTCGAACCCACGGCTATTGGATTAGGAGACCAACGCGCTATCCTCTGCGCCACAGGGACGCGCTGTGTTTCTTATCTCTGTCACTTGTGGCATGATATATTAATTGAGATATAAGGAAAACTCATCCCTGGTGGGGTTCGAACCCACGGCCTTTGGATTAGAAGTCCAACGCGCTATCCTCTGCCCCACAGGGACGCGCTGCGTTTCTTATCTCTGTCACTTGTGGCTTGATATGTTAATTGAGATATAAGGAAAACTCATCCCTGGTGGGGTTCGAACACACGGCCTTTGGATTAGAAGTCCAACGCGCTATCCTCTGCGCCACAGTGACGCGCTGTGTTTCTTATCTCTGTCATTGCGGCATGATATATTCATTGAGATATAAGGAAAACTCATCCCTGGTGGGGTTCGAACCCACGGCCTTTGGATTAGAAGTCCAACGCGCTATCCTCTGCGCCACAGGCACGCGCTGTGTTACTTATCTCTGTCACTTGTGGCATGAAATATTAATTCAGTTATTAAAAAAACTCTACCCTGGTGGGGTTCGCACCCAGGGCCTTTGGACTAGAAGTCCAACGCGCTATCCTCTGCGCCACAGGGACGCGCTGTGTTACTTATCTCTGTCACTTGTGACATGAAATATTATTTCAGATGTAAAAAAAACTCATCCCTGGTGAGGTTCGAACCCACGGCCTTTGGATTAGAAGTCCAACGCGCTATCCTCAGCGCCACAGAGACGCGCTGTGTTTCTTATCTCTGTCATTTTGGGCATGATATATTCATTGAGATAAAAGGAAAAATCATCCCTGGTGGGGATCGAACCCACGGACTTTGGATTAGAAGTCCAACGCGCTATCCTCTGCGCCACAGGGACGCGCTGTGTTTCTTACCTCTGTCACTTGTGGCATGATATATTAGTGAGATATAAGGAAAATTCATCCCTGGTGGGGGGTTTGAACCCACGGCCTTTAGTTAGGAGTCCGCGCGCTATCCTCTGCGCCACGAGACGCCTTTGTGTTTCTTACCTCTGTCACTTGTGGCATGATATATTAATTCAGATATAAGGAAAAATCACCCTGGTGAGGTTCGAACCTGACGCTGGTTGATTATAGAAGTCAACGCTATCCTCTGCCACAGGGACGCTGTGTTTCTTTACCTCTGTCACTTGTGGCATGAGCGCTATTGAAATTCAGATATAAAAAGAAAAATCACCCCTGAAGGTGAAGTTTCGAACCCACGGCCTTTGGTTAGTCCAACGCGCTATCCTCTGCGCCAAAGGGACGGGCTGTGTTTCTTATCTCTGTCATTTGTGGCATAAAATAATAATTCAGTTATTAAGAAAACTCATCCCTGTTGGGGTTCGCACCCACGGCCTTTGGACTAGAAGTCCAACGCGCTATCCTCTGCGCCACAGGGACGCGCTGTGTTTCTTATCTTTGTCACTTGGGGAATGATATATTAATTGAGATATAAGGAAAACTCATCCCTAGTGGGGTTTGAACCCACGGCCTTTGGATTAGGAGTCCAACGCGCTATCCTCTGCGCCACAGGGACGCGCTGTGTTTCTTATCTCTGTCACTTGTGGCATGATATATTAATTGAGATATAAGGAAAACTCATCCCTGGTGGGGTTCCAACCCACGGCCTTTGGATTAGAAGTCCAACGCGCTATCCTCTGCGCCACAGGGACGCGCTGTGTTACTTATCTCTGTCACTTGTGGCATGAAATATTAATTCAGTTATTAAGAAAACTCATCCCTGGTGGGGTTCGCACCCACGGCCTTTGGACTAGAAGTCCAACGCGCTATCCTCTGCGCCACAGGGACGCGCTGTGTTTCTTATCTTTGTCACTTGGGGAATGATATATTAATTGAGATATAAGGAAAACTCATCCCTAGTGGGGTTCGAACCCACGGCCTTTGGATTAGGAGTCCAACGCGCTATCCTCTGCGCCACAGGGACGCGCTGTGTTTCTTATCTCTGTTATTTGTGGCATGATATATTAATTGAGATATAAGAAAAATTTATCCCTGGCGGGGTTCGAACCCACGGTCTTTGGATTAGAAGTCCAACGCGCTATCCTCTGCGCCACAGGGACGCGCTGTTTTACTTATCTCTGTCACTTGTGGCATAAAATATTAATTTAGTTATTAAGAAAACTCATCCCTGGTGGGGTTCAAACCCACGGCCTTTGGATTAGGAGTCCAACGCGCTATCCTCTGCGCCACAGGGACGCGCTGTGTTTCTTATCTCTGTCACTTGTGGCATGATATATTAATATAGATATAAGGAAAATTCATCCCTGGTGGGGTTCGAACCCACGGCCTTTGGATTAGAAGTCCAACGCGCTATCCTCTGCGCCACAGGGACGCGCTGTGTTTAATATCTCTGTCATTGGGGAATGATATATTCATTGAGGTATAAGGAAAACTCATCCCTGGTGGGGATCGAACCCACGGCCTTTGGATTAGAAGTCCAACGCGCTATCCTCTGCGCCACAGGGACGCGCTGTGTTTCTTATCTTTGTCACTTGTGGCATGATATATTAATTGAGATATAAGGAAAATTCATCCCTGGTGGGGTTTGAACCCACGGCCTTTGGATTAGGAGTCCAACGCGCTATCCTCTGCGCCACAGGGACGCGCTGTGTTTCTTACCTCTGTCACTTGTGGCATGATATATTAATTGAGATATAAGGAAAACTCATCCCTGGTGGGGTTCGAACCCACGGCCTTTGGATTAGAAGTCCAACGCGCTATCCTCTGCGCCACAGGGACGCGCTGTGTTTCTAATCTCTGTCACTTGTGGCATGATATATTAATTGAGATATAAGGAAAACTCATCCCTGGTGGGGTTCGAACCCTCGGCTTTTGGATTAGAAGTCCAACGCGCTATCCTCTGCGCCACAGGGACGCGCTGTGTTACTTATCTCTGTCACTTGTGGCATGAAATATTAATTCAGTTATTAAGAAAACTCATCCCTGTTGGGGTTCGCACCCACGGCCTTTGGACTAGAAGTCCAACGCGCTATCCTCTGCGCCACTGGGACGCGCTGTGTTTTTTATCTTTGTCACTTGTGGAATGATATATTAATTGAGATATAAGGAAAATTCATCCCTGGTGGGGTTCGAACCCACGGCCTTTGGATTAGAAGCCCAACGCGCTATCCTCTGCGCCACAGGGACGCGCTGTGTTTCTTACCTGTGTCACTTGTGGCATGATATATTAATTGAGATATAAAGAAAACTCATCTCTGGTGGGGTTCGAACCCACGGCCTTTGGATTAGAAGTCCAACGCGCTATCCTCTGCGCCACAGGGACGCGCTGTTTTTCTTATCTCTGTCACTTGTGGCATGATATATTAATTGAGATATAAGGAAAACTCATCCCTGGTGGGGTTCGAACCCACGGCGTTTGGATTAGGAGTCCAACGCGCTATCCTCTGCGCCACAGGGACGCGCAGTATTACTCCGCTCTGTCACTTGTGGCATGCAATATTAATTGAGATATAAGGAAAACTCATCCCTGGTGGGGTTCGAACACACGGCCTTTGGATTAGAAGTCCAACGCGCTGTCCTCTTCGCCACAGGGACGGTGCCGCAGGTTTTCTCTTCTACCCTGTGGCGTTATATAAATTCAGATACCAAGAAAAAAACATCCGTGGTGAAGGTCGAACCCACGGCCTTTGGATTAGCAGTCGAACGCGCTACCCTCTGCGGCACAGTGTTTGTCTGTAACAATTACTTGCCAGCGCTCGCTCGTCGCACCTTCTCTCGAGACCACTCACGCGACCGTTTTTTGCAGCCACCGACGACCGGGTGACTCCCGGACGCTGGTTGCTGACCGAGACCGCCGAGACTCGGTCGGTTGTCGATAACCGGCGGATCCCGTTCCGGCGAACTGGGCCTCCGAAAACTCCGCCGCCACGTCGGAGTGAATATCGGATGCTTTCCGAAAAAGGAAATAGTGTTGATTGGCTTTTAAAATAAGCGACCAATAACTTCCATTTTACAAATCTGAATTTATAAACAAAATGAAAATATTTTAAAAACTTAAAAAAATATATAATAAATCCAAAATTCTACTTGTTAATTCAAAGAAATGGTATTCGAGATAATTTCGTTTCTTTGTAATGACTAATCATTCGATATTTAGGAAATTGCCTGTTTTATTCTAATGACCTTACGTTTGGTATAAATGCAAGAATTTTTAAAAAATTAACAATACCGACGAATATATATTTTGTTTTCTAAGGTTTAATGTTTATTAATATTTAATATTCTAAGTTTTTTTCTTGATATTTATTTCTATTTTCTTCTAGTCTTGGTTAAAGATTGGTGTTTACGTCATTTTGACTTTTGCTAATCGTAGTCGATACGCATCAAATCTCTAATATTTGTCCAAATCTATCCAGAGTATGTTATTTGTGTTATAATGTCATATTCTATTTTTTTAGAGATTAAGAACTCGCACATCTTCACACAAATAAAAGAAGTGGAGGGCCGTAGATGACCGGTGGGTCATGGGCGAACACTACATCAGATTCTCAATGCAAACAA
Source organism: Teleogryllus occipitalis (assembly GCA_011170035.1). NCBI lineage: Eukaryota > Metazoa > Arthropoda > Insecta > Orthoptera > Gryllidae > Teleogryllus > Teleogryllus occipitalis. Next base: position 148,014 of record BLKR01003284.1, on the reverse strand, counting down.
ATCATTTTCTTCCTAACACGCAAGTCGATAACCTCGACTTCCGACATTGATATCTCACCGTATGTTCGACCAGGACAGTAATGGAAGGGAAGGTCTGCTCTGTCAATTCAAAGAATTACATGTTAGTTCTCTTTCGTATGCCAGTTACGAACATTAAAAGCCATGAGTCTTGTCATTTCTAGGCTTGCACTAAATTAGAATATTAGGCATTCTTCTATTGCTCAAGAATGTTAAGTTATGTAAACCATTTATTTTCCCTAATTTTTTTATTTATATTCAAATGTTCTGCTTCATTCAGATACAAGTGCAATGAAATATATTAGTGCATTTTCCTTCCAATTTTGTATTTTTGTTTACTTTTTCTTGCTTATGACAAGACGTTATCACGCAACGAAAATAGTACTCACATCAGTTTTGTTTAGTACATGTGTTTTTATGATATACTCATGAAATTATCAATAAATGTTCATTGTGCTATATGTCAGGAAATTATATATATATATATATATATATATATATATATATATATATATATATATATATATATATATATACGCCTCATATTCGGATTTGTAAGAAACTTAAATGGTATTACAATTAGTACGAAACGAAATATTTTCCCTTAACCAATATTTTTGTGTTTTTATATATAATTCCGGAGTGTAAAATATTTGCTTTATATAGTATTTTCTTTACTTATTTGAAAATATACTGCAGGTCCATATTTACATTAGGGAGTCCACTTAATACACCTTTTCAACAGTGTTTAATAACTTACAATGTAAGAAGAATTGATGAACGTTACGTTAGTTTTTTAATTTTTATTCCATGGTATTGAGAGTAAATAGTATATATAAAATAGTACTGATTGTAAGTATAGCAAACAGTATTAATTTTAAAAAGATGATTTTAAATTTCTTTTCAGATTCATGTTTGCCTTTAATTCTTTCAAAAGTTGTATAATTTTGTATCTTTCATTTTTTCCACTTAATCGATAAATTGTTACTTTTCAACAAATTAATCCTTTAAATTAATCCTTTTTAATTGTATTTTCTTTCGATTGTAATTAATAAATTACAATGAATTCAATTGGTTTTGCGATCCCTATACACGGCTACTTAAAATCCCGTAAATGCGTTGAGCAGCGGAGCTACCGAGCCTCCGGCGGCATCCGAGCCGTCGAGCGCTCGCCGACGCGTCGGTAAAGTACTCGGCGACGCTCGACTGCCCTGGAGATCACGGGGAGCCGACAGACGGCGGGTCGAAATGTCAGTTAAACAGTTATCTCCTTGTGCCCGAGCAAGGTCCCCCCCCTCTTCCGTCAAGCGTTGGCGACAAGTCTCGCGAGATTCGGGCGGTTCTTTTCACTCGAAAGCAGACCTCTAGTTCCCACCCTACAAGGAATGAGTTTTCCGTATTTTTTGAATTAATATACTACGCCACAAGTTACAAGGAAAAGATAGATTGCGCGGCCCCGTGACGCAACGAAGAGCGCGTTGGACTTCTGATCCAAAAGTCGTGGGTTCGAAACCCTCCGGGGATGAGTTTCCTTTATATTTGATTTAATATATTACTCCACAAATTACAGGGAGTAAGTATCATCCGCGTGCTATGGCGCAGAGTAAAGCGCGTTCGACTTCTAATCCTAAGGCCGTGGGTTCGAACCCCATAGGGTATGTTTCTCCTTTATATTTGAATAATTACATTGCGCCACAGGTTAGAGGGAAGAAGGAATCTGCGTTTCCCAGTGGCGCAGAGAATAGCGCGTTTGACTTGTAATCCGAAGGCCGTGGGTTCTAATCGATTCGATGTTTTTTTCATTTATATTTGAAGTAATATATTACGCTACAAGTTACAGGGCAGAGACACATTGCACGTCCCAAGGGTTCAGGGGAAAGCGCCTTGAGTTCGAACCCCGCCAGGGGTAAGATTGCTTTACATTCAAATTAATATATTACGCCACAAGTTACAGGAAGTAGTGCCATCAAAGTGGCGCAGAGGACAGCGCCTTGGACATTTTATCCAAAGGGCGTGTGTTCGAACCACATGACGTATACACTGTATTAATACTTGAATTAATATATAACGCTACAATTTACAGGAAAAAGCCGCCTTCCGTGTCCCTGTGGCACAGTAGATACCGTTTTGGACTTCTAATCACAAAGGCCGTGGGTTCGGACTCCTCCAGGGATGGGTTTCCTATACATTTGAATTAATATATTATGCCACAAGTTACAGGGAAATGGTGCCTTGCACGTCCCTGTGGCGCAGAGAATAGCGCGATTTCTAATCCAAAGTCCGTGGGTCCAAATACCACCATGCAGACGGTTCCTTTGTAATTGAAATATTATATTACCCCACGAGTTAAAGAGAGGAGGTGCAGTGTGCGTTCCTGTGGCGCAGAGGATAGCGCATTGGTCTTCTTATCCAAGTGCTGTTGGTTCGACTCCCCAACGGGGAATGAGTTTCCCTTGTATGAGAATTAATATATTACGCCACAAGTTACAGGGAGTAGGTACTCGGCGCGTCCCTGTGACGCAAATGTTGAATTCCAATTCAGAAATTGGAAATAGCAGGATTACCTCTGGTGAAGTCATTTAATATTGTTGAAGATTTTACAATGACTTTGAAATTAGTGTTTGGACATGTGAGTATGACTGCCAAGGAAAAATTGTATAAACCAATGAATTCAAATTCTGGCTTAAAACTTCTAGGACATGTAAAGAAAAAAATGTTATTCAAGAGCAGAAAATTCAGAACTTGACCTCACATTGGCTCAAATTATATCTTACAAATATGTTCTAATTACATCTGGTGATGTCGAAGAATGTTCAAAAAGATTCATTTCTCACTAAATGATGAATTTCACTGAGTAAAACTGAGAAAAAATGTTTATTGTTCCTGTTACATAAGTCAATGAAAAAAGTACCAAGCTAAAATTTGATTTTGCATGTTTTGTCAAATTTTATCTGGCATGCAGGTTTTATCATGCAGGTTTTAGCATTTTAAATAAATATCCAAAATCATTGCATAATGTTTGAGAAAGCAATGTTATCCATACTATATGCCACAAGCACCACACTGTAGAGAACTGAAAATTATGAAAAACGTGAAATCTTTTTTCTTTGGAAACCAAAGTAAAAATTAATAATATTTCCAAAGAGAAATACAGATTGTCATACTCCATGAACGTGATTCGGATATCTAGTCGTAAATCAATGTCCTTAAAAAGCAGCATTTTGGAATTAATTTAGCAATTTTTTAGTGGGAATGTGAATTTTTTATATTATTTCTTAGAACTCGCTGGAGCATTCTATAATTTATATTTAATACATAATTCATTGTATCTCAACACATCCTGTGACATGATGAAAGATTAGTACGTATGTATTCTCTTTGACGAGCCTAAGGTATTCTGGTAACGTCGCATTTGGCGGTTGAAACAAAGAAACTTTGGAAACCTTATGATTACATATCATTATTACATTATTTACTTATATTACATTATATACATGAAAAATAATCATGTATTTAACACGTCAGTTTAAAAAATTCACTTAATTTTTATTTTAAATCCAGATGCAATTTATAGAGTCATATTTCAAACACGCTTTATAGTCTTTCAATTAAACATAAAAACAAGCTCGAATATCATTGACGAGACGATGCAGCGACAGGAAACTACTTTCCCCACAGCCTCGTTGACAACGTTCGGTTCAGTCTTTCATCCGCTGCTGTCGGCGTCAGCTCGTGTTCGCAACTACACGTGCGATCTACGCATTAATGCAATGCCCCAGAATCTGTGCTAGTTGCATCAGTAACTTTGATATATTTATCACAGACAGTGTAATGCTGTGATTTCCTTTGAACTACAATGCGATCTGTGTTAATTACGTGAATTCCGCGTGGGTGCTCTGACTTACATCATGCCCCCACCCTCTCTCGCCTGCTCATCAATGCAGGCATGACGTCTTGCGCCCCCGGGCGTGAAGATCAGCACATCAGCATCTAGCTATTGTCATCTTGGATTTCACTGTGTGTTGTATGCTATGTTTTCCTTTCAGTGAAAGTGAATTTCCTCCAGCTTGGGTCAACTTCAATAACTTTTTCATTTTATTTACCTAAGGTATTTGATTCAACCAAATATTTTCTTGAGAAACCACAATTGCATCATTGCAATTTAGTGTAATTTATGTGTGTCATTGTAATTAGGTATAATTATATGTATTTATAACTGGTTCAATCTATGCCTATTCATTTTCACAAAATAATGGCAATACAAACAATGGCTGAGCATTGTTATTTACAAAAATGGTTCTCCGATTTGAAGCTACTGAGGTTAATGTTGGGTGCAGCAATTAATTCATTAAGCATCAGTCCACTGTTCACGTACAACACCAACATTATTCTTACATAGTCATTCTGAGTGCACAACTTCATAGTACACGTTGAAACTATAACAGAATTATAACACAAGTTATATCACCTAATGAGAATTTTAAAATAACTTGCCTGGTCAAAAATTGAACCATTAATACATTTGTTATGTTAAATAGGAATGAAATCAGAAAAGTCCATGATACTTGCAAAATTAGCAAAATGAGTATTGGCATCACCTTCAAATACATGTTCTTGATCTTGCCATAGTATGCTGGTATTGAGAATTCACGATATCCATGATTATCTGCATCAGTGGACCATTACCTGTTTCAATGACCAATTTCCATGAATTTTTTGATCAATTTCCATCACCTGTACCAAAAACCACAAGGGAAAATAAAATTAATTCAATAGTATTTGAAAATATGAGTGATAAGTGTTGAAAAATAAAACAGTAAGAAATATAAAGTGTTTTACAGCAGTTTATTTTTTTCTGAGGAATGCATTATTATTTTGTCCAATTATTTACAGAGTATGTTACTCTCAATTTAAATATGATAATCAAAATTCTGTACACTTGTAGCACATGGGAATACTACACAACAATTAATTCTACAATTTCTAATTGTCATTAATGCACTTCAAGACTATTAAAATTATTTCAATGAATTAATAACATACTAAATATTACGTTTTTACATTTTACCCTCTGGGAATCCGCCAGGGACCTGGGACTGGTAGCTGATAAATATATAACGTAATTAGTCTGCATTCAGACATTTATATTTATAACATGTGTAACAACGCACACGAAAAATAATATAATGATTATAGTTTGCCTTTAAAATTCGTTCCCGTCTTGAGCAATAATGATAGAAATGTTTTTTTTCCTTGATAAAGTCATAGTTATCGGATCATGCTTCTCTTTTTTAATTCAAATAATGTGATATGTGATATGTGAATGTGATAACACACGCACGCACACACACACACACACACACACACACACACACACACACACACACACATATATATATATATATATATATATATATATATATATATATATATATGGTTGGGAGCTTAGAGCTTGTTCCGGCTGGGGTGGTGCCCCGATGGTGGGAGGTACCTGGCGGAGGAAAATCCAGCTAGCCAACGGTAGGTCGGCGCTGGATCTCGCCATCCAACAGAGCATGATCACCGCCATCTCCCTAGCAAAAACGATGCACTACACGTACGGTACAAATTACCTTTACAGTTGACGCGCCCAGATCCACTAGTAATCAATCAATCATGAAACAGTAAAATTGTATGCTAGGAAACAAGCCCTCTAAATGTTTCAATTGTAACGACAATCACACCAAAATTCTACATGCTTTATTGGAAGGCAAAAGGCATTTCAGAAGAATGATGTTTTACTACGCTAACGCAATTAGGAATAACAATCTTTCACCACAAGTAGTTCCTAGTACCTCTCATTTCCTTCCTTTCTTTTCCTAGGGCTTTTATCCAGCCGACAGTCGGTTGCCCTTTAACGTCCCGAAGGGACGCATATTCGACCATACACTAGACAAACACTTGCGGGCTCCTCTGATCTGGTGTCAGCAGAACGCGAGGCCCTCCGCGACAACACACACACAAAGTCAAGGGACAAACAGCCATGCCCAAGGCGGGACTCGAACCCGCGACCCTTCGGACCGAAGCGCTGAGTCGGTACTCGCTCTTAGCCACCTCGGCCATCCACGTTGGCACTTATTTCCTTATTTCTTCCCAAAATATTACAAATGTAAATGCTCAAACCTCACAGCGGCAAACGCCGCGTGTAATTTTCCTTCACAAGAAGCTAAAAGTCCCTTTCCGTCTCACCGAATTTTCCCAATCATTCCATACGTGTTCAATACATTAATGTTTAATACCTATTATTCAACCCTGTATGCAAACGTGCCTTCAACCTATCTTAATTCACAAAGCTCGTTCTTTTCTACTCATAAACAATAACACGATTAAAAATTTAATTCTAATAAACCAAAATGCCAAGGGTATCTCAGATAAAAAGTATTTTTTACAATTTCTCCTCGCTTAACATAAGTGACCAGTTCCAGAATGCAAGATTTAGAGCTCGTAATATCCCCCACGCCCGCGAATGGAAATTGTGGTGGAAATAATTATCTAGTAGGGGTGCTCCAACAGCACATACTTTCCCGCACTAATTGTATCAGCTAGCTAATGTTATAGTATTATTAGAATATACAAAGTTGTTTCCAAGTAGCAAAATTTTTTTCGCCCTTCCGAGATTCGAACTCTAGCCCCGGGAGATAACTCGCCTTGCGGTTTTACGCTGTCGTTTGATCACAAGCTCTTTGCAGACGCTTAAAAAGATAATGATATCCACAAAATATTTCTAACTTATTCAATTTCAAAAAATTCAGATTTCAACGACACTGAGATCTGGCGCCATTTTAGGCATCCTTTGTTCCTGATTATTTATTTAATACAATACGTAGCTTCATTTCCAATCGCACGTTCTCTATAAAATTGTAATCACCCCCTCAATAATCCACTAGGAGGTCCCTCAATTCTCTCCGCACTCTCTCCGTCTTTCTCTCTTTCTCTCTCTCCCTCCCCCCTCTCTCTCTTCCTCAGGTTACCAGTTACGGGTAAATATTCGCTTTCGAGTCATCCACACTCCGGCACTTTCTGCTGGCGACACAGTCCTCAGTCGCTGAACATAGAGCTTCCCAAGACCATAGACGCTGTTCAGGACTATGCATCTTCATGGAGACTATATTTGAACCAAGATAAATGTAAAGTTAGATATTTAGATATTTATTTAGTCAAAAAACAGCAAAAAACTCAATCAATAGATCACCTCAGAAGATGCCGTAAGTGACCCAAAACACATATTAGAGTCTATAAAAAACAAACACACGTTTATTAAAACAAAATCTCAGAATCTTCCCGATAAATCCGCAAAAAAGATAAGTTCTCCATCAGAAGGCCTAGATGCATCTTCATTTGTTTCGATTGGTGGACCAAAAGAGGTCTAACCAAGAGTGGCGGTCAGACGCACGGACGAACGGACGCAGGATACTCGATTACTATATAAGAATCCATCAAACTGGTGATAATCAACCCTAATTTAGTAATGAAACAAAAATGTAAATGAGTATTTTAATCCATACTTTTTCTTTTATATTCCTAGGCACGGAAACGGATGAGCTGACTAGGATGTCATTGACACGATGAGTGTTCACAATACATGTGTTTCCAGCCTTCGTGCAGGGAAAAATCATGTTCACCTAATATTGGCTGTAGCATTCATTGCAGGCCATTATGGATGTTTTTAGCGTGAATAACGCTTTAAATAATATGTTTTTCAGAAGACCAACTGTAGCTAATTGTTCCCAAACACATTTGCTAAGAAATCAACCTCGAAGCTGTCACGCCCCATTGCACACCTTGTGACGTGCACCTGACACATGTTTTCGTGCAAACAATACGTCAGCGACCTGTCGAAATTTCTGAACAGATGGACACAATTTAGGAGTGGCTTACTGAAAACCGTACACAACTTTGCACATCGTTTCCACATCGAGGGTTCCTTTTTCGACGAGTGAATCGGTTTCATAAGAACAGAAAATAGTCCAAATACATAGACTGATTGACTGATGTTTCCGGACACGTCAGCTGCTATTGTCATTGCTCCAGTTAGTGTAGTTATAGAAAACTGCCAAATTATTAGGGACTGTACTCACATTTCTGTAATTTGTAGTTTAATTTTTTTTCAGCAAAGGATTTGACTTCGGAAATATTTGTGGTATTACTGTTATCATTACTATTTTTTAAGAGGTGACAACACTGTATGCCTGCGTTATTTAAGAAATAAGGAATGTTACTTCTCATTCGATTGATGTTTGTTTATAAGTGCGTTGTGAAAACATTCAAATAATTTTTTAGTTGTTTTTTGTAATTTTTTTCTTTCCCAAAATAATAAAAACGTAAGTATTGTTCCTTACTGCACAAATTTTACTAAATTTTATGTGCGAATTTCATTTCAGATTACAATGTAACGATACAACCTCGTTGTTTTAATTTTTTCGCATGGTGAAGCTTCAGACACGTCTCGAAGGAAAAAATTAGAAATATACAAGCACCATTACTATATACATTCACAGAGATATACAACAACTACTGTAGGTGTTTCGAAAACTGTTGTTCACAGAATAAAAATAAAAATTGATCAGAAGGAACTCCTGGAAGCAGGCCGTGAGGGTAAATAAGACAGAAAAAGGATCACCAGTCTTGGATCGTGGAATCAGGGATATCTGTCTCAAAAATCGTAAAAAGAGTGTTGCCCGTCTGACTACGATGATCAATACCAAGGGAGTAACAGTTTCCAAAAGGAAAGTCCAAAGACGGTTGGCAGAAGGGATCCTGATCGGACGTCGTTCTATAAAAAACACGCCCTACCCAGGCCATTAAGAGGAAGCTACTGCAATTGGCCAGATAACACTGAAATGTGATTGTTGAGGACTGGAGTCGATTAATACAAATTTATATATTTAAATCACTAAAGCATTTAATCAATACTGATTTTTTTGTAATATTTTACAGGTAAGCTTTTCTGACGAATCACTTTTTTAAATTTTGGTCGACTAAAGTTCTTTTTTCCGACGACGCAATGGGGGTTCAGTTCCATTCAGACAACCTAAGAAGGTTAAACACTTGAGTAGTGTCGTGGTTTGGTCTGTGACCTGAGCGAAGCTATATGGGAATTCACCAAACAGCCGATCGTCAAACAAGAGATCACCTCCCGGTCAGAGGTACTGCAATGACATCAATTGCTGCCTTGAGCCTCTTAAATCAGTGAATAGTTCTGGTAACTGCACGGATGATGATAATGATGTGGTATGACTCATGACGGGAGAGTGACGGAGTAAGCAGAGGAATTGAGAGAACCCCCGAGAAAAGAAAATTCGTGTGGTCCATCACTAACTCCATATGGATAAACCGTGATTTGAAAATCTGTACCTAGAAATTGAATGCCAGCAATCTGATCAATACACAGCGAGAAAACCAAGCAGCAATAAAATGTAATTACTTGTTTTGTAAAAAGAATAATTAAATTTTGCTTCCAAGTACGTGTTTGTGTTTTCATGCGTAAATATAAGCACAGGTGTTCTGAATTCAAGGTTCAAAGAATTTCACAACATGTTAACTCGAAGCAGATATTTTCTTGTCATGGACATTTGATTATCACCCATAAGGGGACCAATATTTTTACTTTCTGGCCGTTCTACTTACTTATGTAAAGACAAATTATTTTAATGGTGATAGTGTGAAAAAAATCGGCAAGGCTTGGACAATAAACTCATATTGTGGAGTTCTGGTATCGAAGAAGCGGATAAATATTGTTTCTATGAAGTCAATTATTTCCTCTAACCGGTTGTGTTGTCATAACTCCTTTGTAGGTGCTTGATCTCCCAAAATCGGCTGAAGGCAAAACGTTTGTCTTTCAAAAATGGCCTCAATATTTTTGAAGCAATATTTTGCTCCGAAAGAGCAAAGAATGGCGCAAATCATATTTTCGTTCAACACTGAGTTTTCGAAAATTGCAAAACAATTTTGGGCGTCTTTCTACAACTACGCTATTCACTCAAGATTACAAAGGCGTCGTCTGTCAGGCGACGCAACTTTATTTTTATTTTATTTTATTCATTTTGTTGGTTGAACATAGGTCCGTTTTAGTATAAACTTTACATATGTTTGATAGACTTACATTAGAACTTATATTTAAAACTTATTTCTAAGACTTAAATCTAACATAAGGTTGAGGATGCCCTATTGGGTCCTCTACTCTGGTTCAATTTTTTTTTTATTTGTTGCGTCTACACCTTGACGCAACGCGTCTACAAGCCCCTTAAGGGGCGTTGAGCACTTTGCAATGGGGAGTAATCCTCCATTATGTGCTTTTACTTTTAATATTCGTCAAGTCTCGTCACGTCGCAGTCAGTGCCTTTTATCCCTTCGGCCAGGGGCTCGACGCCGTAGGATCCCGGGGTTCCTGGCCGGTCACCCAACCACGAACCCGCGAGTCTCAAATGCGCTTAACCATCGTGACTTCACGGAGCGTAGTAAACGCATTCGGCTAGCGCCGCCGGCGGAGAAAGTTCGGAGAAAATTCGGAGAAAATTCGGAGAAAGTTTTGAGGAATATATTGTAGGGGTATCTGTTTTTTATTGTGGTATGGTTCGGGTTTTTAGCGAGTCTAAAGGTTGCAACGGAAGTGATTTGAGGCAAATAATAATAATAAACGTTGGTGGCTAGGTATGTGATGTGATGTTCAATGAGTTCTAAGTTGAGTTCTTTGTGAAGCTGATGATTGGTGACAAACCACGGTGCATTGGTAATGGTTCTGAATGATTTGTAATTTTTTTTAGATTGTTTTTTGCGGAATTTATCCAGATGGGACAAGCATACAGCAGTAGCGGTCTTAGAATGTTTTTGTAAATTGCAATTGAGGAATGATATGGTAATGGGCTGTTTCTATAGATTAAAGGTTTTAATAGGCGACGCAACTAGTGCCGAAATGTTCCCCACCCCTTCCCCTCACTCCCCGTTTCTGAAACTCTCGGTGCCTTCCTTGTGTGACTATCCGGTGAAATACACGTAACCTATTGCGCGTGCCTATTTACGATATACGCCATTTTATCAAGCGTCATCCAGTAGACTACGCCTTTGTACTTACGACAGTGGTCTTTTTGTCGCTATATTGGATAATATTGTGATTAATGAATACAAACTTCTTGTTTTGTAGCATTTACATTTTGTTCTGAACAGGAATGGGCAGTATTTAAACATCTGTATTTGAAATAAGTATTTTAAATACATTTTGTATTTCAAAAACTGTATTTTCGATTTTTGGAGATATTTACATACATAACATAAGTGTATTTAAAAAAGAAATACTTCAAATATTTTAAGAAGCACATAACGAGTATAGTTTCATTTTGTTTTATTCTGCTAGTGAATGCACATCATTGAAAAAAAAGCTCCTTTCACCTATTAAATTTGAATTCACTTCATTTTTAAATGATAAGTCCAAATCATTAAACATTTTGGACTATTATCCGACAGTAAAAGAATCATTTATTCACTACAACACTATTTTATGTTCATCCGCGCCAGTTTAATGACAGTTTTCCTTTGCAGGTTTTATACATTTGCCAACTAGTGAGTTATTGCCTAATGGTTTGTTTGTCATTTTAAAAGGAAATTCCGCCTATTTATATTAGACGTATTTTTTATGTGATTTTGTATTTGAAAGTGTTCAAACATATTGTTACAATATATTACAACAATCTGAAGAATATAGTTTTGTTCAGAAATATGTATGACTGTCAATTACCAATTTATTGTAATTGACAATTGCAATATATTGTTGCAATAAAAATATTTAATACAAAATTATTATATTTACTGTATTTTGATTATTTGAAGCATTTTAAATACGTATGTATTAGCAAATAAAAACCTAATATATTTTGAGTATGTATTTAAATACCTATTTGCAAAGTATTTTGGCGAAGTATTTAAATTCTAAATTTAAAGTATTTGGCCCACCCCTGGTTCTGAACATTTAGCAATCACAATGGATCATAAGAAGGTCACATAACGAGGTACTTCTGCGGACGCTTCTCAAACGCTATCTGTGGACAGTACCAAGCAAGTGTCTGCTGTGTCAAGTTATTTAGGTGTATCTATGTACACATTTAAAATATATTTTGTAACTCCATATAATGCATGTTCAAACCATTAAATGTACTGTCTCCTTTTTTTAGAGTTTCTTCTTTTTTCAGAGTTTTCTTTTATTTTTAGCCAAAGTTGTCTGTTAGACTACGCCTTTGTAATGATGTTTGGTAAAGGTCGCCATTTTAATCGTGGGTTAAAGATAGATTTTTCTTAATACATTTTTTTATTAGATAGCACAAAGAATGCTTAAAAATGACTCAGGTACTATCTTGTGAGCAGTCTGTATTTTCAAAAACTGCAAAAAATTTACTATCCAAAACTACTATTTTCAAATAGAAATTTTTCCATTAATGAAATCTGTTCTTGAGCGATATTTAAATTAATCTTTAAATAAAACTTTATTAAAAAACGAATACATTTTTAAATAAATCCAATTCATATTTTTTTCTCAAAAACGCTTTGAAATGTTTCCTTTTAATTTTTCTAGGATTGCTTAAAAAGTGAAGCACGTCTCATTTACAGCGAACTCTGTAATTTCGAAAACTGAAAAATTTAACAGTGATTGATTGATTAGTGATTCCGAGCGCATCAACTGCTAAGGTCACTAGTCCGTAAGTAAAGCGCATGTGTTTTCCTCGAGAGGTGCCGAGAATCTTCCCCGCTGAATGGTGAGATCCGGCGCCGACTAACTTCCAGCAAACGGGATTACCTCTAACCAAGTGTTTTCCACCAGCCGGGACGAGCTCTAATCTCCCTACTGGTCTCTAGATTTGTGGGGTATTGTAAGTTCATGTTAGTGTAAGTGTAAGTAAGGGGTTAGTGTAAGTGTAAATATAAGAAGAGGGAAGAAAGATCGCGCACGGTCAGTGGCCCGTTTGTTAGGTACTGATCCGGCATTCGCCTGGTGTTGATCGGAGAAACTACGGAAAACTACCCCTCAGAGCAGCCGGCCTCTGAATCCGACCTAGCTGACAAGCTAGTGTCAAAAATCCTGCCCCGGTCAGGACTCGAACCTAGGACCTCCCGGTCAGAGGCACTGCAGTGACATCTGATGATTCCCTGAGCCACCTCTCCTGGTACTTAACAATGAAAAGCAATAATTTTTATAATAGTTTTTTGTATTTATTGAAATTGTTTTAAAAAAACATCTTGTACAATTTATAGAAATAAAATCATGTAGAATTTTTTGAAAATACTAGTAGGTTTTATGTAATTTTTGCTTTGGCATAGGAAATTTATAAAACGGTGTGCTTCAAAATTTGCTGGAAATTTTTTGCTCAAATATTTCCTCCAATAAAGTAATCTGCCTTTTTTTTAAATGGCGCAAATTTCATTTTTTGTAAAATTTCTCAAATTTCGAAAATGGCAAACACTTTAAATTTCTTTGGCGTTACTTAGAAGTAGATTATTGATGAAATAGTTTCTTCTTAATGAAATATTTTCTTCAAATTAGAGCTTAATATATAAAGAGCGTTTGTGCAAAAACCAACATGTCCATCGGAAAAAATAATTGAGTTACCATTGTGGTAATACCAATGACCGTCAGCTGCAGCTTCTCTCCTGATGTGGAGGAAGAAAAGCAAATATAGTCCTAATAATTTTACTCGTAAGGATACAAGGTTCAAGCAAAATCCAATATATTCACAGCGTTGTTGCAAGCAATAAAGAACATGTCCGTGTAACCAATAAGATATTAAGATTCGCGATCACGTGACTGCTCGTGTCGTGTGGTTCATTCCGTCTGTGAAGTCTTCACAATGTCATTGTATTTAATTTTTTAGAAGATTGGGATCTCAAGAACACAAAAATTTGAGTAGTAACGTACAGAACATCAGACATCTGGAGCGAATCATTATTCAGAAAACAATTAAAGGGAAGAAGATTCATACAAAGTTATCCGACAACAATATTTTAGATTTGATTAAGTTCCTGCTTTGACCTTTTGGTAACATGTTTTTATTGACAAATATGATACAATTTAACCATCCGCAGGGATCACTTGAAAGGGGTGTACCATTGGCAAGGAGAAATAATGTGCCAGACCTATTGAGTGAACTTTAGGAGATAAGTGGTGAGAATTCTACAGATACTCTTGACCTGGAATAATATTCCTTTGTTCTTGATGGACCAATTACTGAAAATCAAACTCTAATGGATGATCAAGAACTGAAAGATAATTGTGACTGTTCAGCACATGATGATGGATGGCACATATAGATTTAGATCTCTGTCATATCTCTTGAGACCAAAAATGGTTACATTAGCTACAGAAATTGTTGTATTAGTTATGTCTGTTTGATAACAAAATATTTGCATACAAACTGCAATAAAATAATTTATCTCAATCAATGCTTCGGACAAAAGCAAACGTTTAAATTTTTCAAATCAAAACGAACATGCCCAACTTTTAACCTGAAATATGGTCATAATTATAAATAACAAATTTGAAAGCAGTATACGTAGACTGTTGTAACAATACTGCTAAGCAGTACAACATATTACAATGTTTGAAAACACAATAACATGTCAAAAATAAAGTTTTCGCTGTTTTTGAAAAATCTAATATGATGGACGTTTTTGGCATGAACGCTTCTCACATGGCATGTAGATTTTTTTCAAAATATGAGTTATTTCTGCACAGTAGCGCATGAATTAAAGACAATTCTTAAAACATCGAAAAACAGTCCATTTTATTATAATTTTTTACTGGAATAGTGCGATGTACGTATATAAATGTGGCTCTGAAGTTTCGAAATTTGGAAATCTTACAAATAATGCGAAAGAGGGTTTTGATGTAGCACCGCTAAGTACTTGAAGAAAGGTCAATTTATAAGTTTATTTTAAAATGTCTCTACGTTTTTTCTTAAATATTTTTATCGAATACTCGAAAGTATACTTATAAAAATGGCGTAAGTCCCATTTTCAGTGAACTCTGCAATTTCGAAACTTGGAAGAAATAAGGCTGCAACATTACAATTTTGATGAGAGATTTTCTACGATACGATACGATATCTTCTCTAAAATTACAGATCTTTAAATAAAGTCATTTGCCATCTTCAGAATTATGAGTAGTTTTGGCGTATTTTTTTGCCAGAAATGAAGGCAATTCGTATTTTTCTCAAAAACGCATCTAATTTTTTCTACATTTTTTTCACAGATAGAGTAAAGGACATTAAACAATTCTCTAGTTTCATTTTATTCCAGGTCTCTGCATTTTCGAAAATTTCAAAAAACTAACAATGCAAAACTACAAAGTTAATGGTAGACATTTTTCTTTTTGTTCTTAATATCTTCTAGAAAGTAAGATCTCTATACATGGTTTCATACATTTTTAAAAATAGAGTAGTTTTACGTAATTTCTGCTTGAAGTAAAGACATTTAAAACAAAAATTTCTCAAAAACGAATGTAATTTTATCTAAAAATTTCTGCCTCAATAAACCAAATAATGCTTAAAATGCCTTAGTTTCGGTGAACTATCTCAATTTTCGGAAGTTTGCTAATGTGTCGGTATCAAGGACCAACAAGTCATGTATTCTGACTACACATATGAATTACTTCATGTAGGATCAAGATTTTATCCAATTGTTTGATGCCAAGGCTCTACAATACGAGTTTTTTGATGAACATTTGCCGTTTTTTGCCGCAACGCTACAATACTTTTTACTACGTAAGTACTACATATTACGGAAAGAAAGTAAAAGGGAAGAGCCAGGTATGCTCACAATATCATTTTTCAAATCCTTTTTGCACTACCAAAAGCTTTAAAGAATTTTAAAGAGCTTTTAAGTGTGGATAACAAATCCTGGGTTTGGGAGATGGACATGCGCAAAGGAGATACTGGAACGCAGAAAAATAATTCTGCTTTGCATTATTTGTGCCCAAGCGTCTGGAAAGCCCACTGACAGATCAGACGCATTCCTCGGTTTAGACGTCAAATTCTGTGCACGAATTATGAAACACGGCGCAATGCGTGTTCTTGTGACGCTGACTCTCGCACTGCAAAGGGCGTGGCTGACCTCCACCCATGGGGATGGTATTGTGTACTTGTAGAGGTGTGGTGGTTGAAAAATCGGATTGAAGTACCTCCCTGCAAAGGAGGTGCTGGGTGAAGCTCTGGTCACCAGAGAAGCGGAGTGCGGCCGCGGCGCGGCCCCGCGAGAGGGCGCCAGGCAACGCAGGGCTCGGGGCAAATGAGTGGGCAGCGCCTCTGCGATGCGCGGGCGGGCGGGCGGCGCGGGGGGGGGGGGGGGCAAAGGGAGCGAACGCGGATTTGGGGCCAACAGAGCGCGCGGCGGGCAGTAGGCCGAGGGGGTTGGGCAGCGGGGGTGGGGGCGGGAGCTGCGACCCAGGTGGTATCGACCGGAGCGCGCCGCACCACCTCGACCTGCCTTCCCACCTTTCCCCGCTCGCCCGCGCGCCCGGCCGCCGCCGCGCGCCGCCGCTGCCGCCCTCGCCGCCTTGCCGGCCCGCCAGAAAGCTTGTTAGTTGGGCTCGGTCTCAACACGCGTTCACACTCACGCAGCTGTGGCCCGCGCAAGGCGCGGCGCGGAGGAAAGCGGCAACCCGCGAAACGCTGCCTTGCCATCTATCCGTACACACACTTGCATACCTACACACACACGCACGCACAAACACATACACACACACACACACACCGCACCGACAAGAGAGACTATCATTCACACAGCTGGCAATTGTGGAAAGAAGGCGCAGGATGCTTCACAAACCATTTGCTCTGTTGGGCACCAAATGCAACTAGATCAGCAAGTCTGCTGGTGTTTTGAGAGCTCCTGGCCAAGGACGCTGAGCTCAGACGTACTTTGGGGGGTTAACCCTCTCATGCATAACATGCGCCTCCGAGACTCACTGGTTTCATTTTAGAATTGCTCGATTATATTGAATGTTGTTTTATGACTACATTTTATTTCTCACAAATTCATATTACAGTTAAAAGAATGTGAAATAATATTAACCGCCGAATTATTAACAATAGTATATTTATGTCCGTGGAATTAATAATCATGTGCCTCAGTTTTATCCTATTTCTCGCTACATCAATAACGCATGCGGTAATTTTCTCACGAATACGCGTCACGGGTATTCCTACAGGACATTGCTTCGTAGCTGCTGATGCTATTAGTTGATGACTCATTTCTTAGTTATAGAAATTGCACGACAAAGGTTTTGAGTTTATTCAAAGAATAGGACATTCTTTACAATCAATTCACTCTGCTCACGTAATTCGTAATTTTATAACCTACGTTGAGAATGAAATTGGTTTACCAACAACAAGCGAAACATTAACATTTGTCTCACATTTTTTGATGTGCTAAAAGCATGGGTATAACGGTTTAACTGTATAACGGTGATATTAGGTAAATGAAATGTCATAATAGAGTGCTTACCACCTTAGAAATCGGAACATATGCTACATTAGAGTGATTATGACTCTAATGATAATGATGAAGATGATGCCGGTAACTTACAATGGTCATGTTCTCATGGCATACGACATTGTGCTCAAACGAAATAAGACTGTCTTTTTAAAAACAGCTACATAATGTAGAATAATTTAATGTTAAAGTCTTATAATTAGAAAACAAACTCAGTTACGTATTATCCTCAAAGATAAAGACCTCCGCGTGGTTTGACTGTAAATTATGTAAGGAGAGCATTTTGTATTCAGATGAGTCTTGAAATAGTTAATGAAATTGTAACTGTCGACTCATAAAAGGCTGAGATTTTTGCATAATTTTTAGAAAACTAGTATTCTGACCGCTGTGAGCTATTTCAAGGAAATTAATTTACAGAAAAAACTTAAATATTCAATCGTTATTTGAACATCTTGGAAACCAGCATGTACTACTTCGTCGTTCTTATTGAATACAATGGTTTGTATTAGAGTTTCAGATTTGTGAAATAAATAATATCTGGAATCCGGAGATTAGAGTGTAGTGTAACCTACATTAAAGCCAAATCTTACAAAAATCTGAACATTTAGGAATTAGTTTCCATTTCACTATTTCACCTTAGTACGTTTTCGAAATCAGTTTTGAAAATCATTTTTCAGATCATATTTGAGAGTAACTAGTACAATAAACAGGTTTGAAAATATGTGATAAATATCCTTTGAAGGCTAGACAACAAGAAATGTGTGATTACAATTGACAAATCAAATCATTGCCATCAACTTTGTGAGTCATCAATTTAAAAGACCTTATTGTTTATTAAGCGTTCCTTGCAAGTTGTTAATGTTGCGGCTTCGACCAATATATGACTCATCAACAAAAAGCAACAAAATTTCATAAAATATTTTGTTTATGAATACTCAAACAAGTGATGGAACAAATCTGGGTTCATCTGTAAATACGTCTAAAGAGGTAAACCTGTGGATGCATCTTCTCAAGAAAGCTCTGGCAACATATGCGCGGAAATATATTAAAAACAACACGAACGCAATGCAGGAAGCAACTGGATTATGGAAAATGTTTTACAGATTCAGATTACTCGGAAAAGATTTTGCAGAAGAATATTATTGTCGACGGAACCATGTTGTCAATTGAACGGGAAATGTCTAATGATTTAAAGATTTAAAAAAAATTAAGTTAATTCCTACATATTTGATTTATAAGGTACGTACCTTTGGACACGTGAATTATTCCCGGAAAACTTTCTCGAGAAGTCGAAAACGTTGTTATATAAATGAAATTAGAACATTTGTAAACACTACAGTGAGCTCATTAGTGAAAGGTATATTCAATGGAAAAGAATCGGAAACCTCATATTCACCAGAAATCGACTATGTTATATAAATGCTATTAGAATATTTGTAAAATCACAAAACCTTAGTCAGACATTTACTGAATGAAACAGAACTGATTCGTAAATAGTTCGATAGTAAGAATCTCGCAGAACATTTTTCTCTAGTACTTTCATTATAATACTATATAAACTGTATACGTTTTAAAATCAAATTTATTACAACTTTCTTTCTATTATTCTGTTTATAAACCCCCAATGTACGAGTTTCAGTTATGAAGGTTGGGTTAGTTAATTGTAAGGCTAGTGAAGAATATTCCTCACGGATTCTCACAAGCACTAATCAGTCTGCCTGAAGTTGCATTTATGGACGCAAGATGTAGTTGTCTTTTCCAACACTTTTGCATTGTACATCGGATCAATCCCAGAATTTAAGAACATGTGCACCGAATACATTTCTCTCCAGAATACGTCACATACATTTTTAATTGTATTTGACAGGAAGCAAAGTAAATAAATAAAGTAAGTAATTAAATAAATAAATTAAGATAGTCTGTGAAGTTTTCTCTGGAAAAGGACATGCGTTCTTACAGAATATGCAGCAAGGCAGAGTTGATCTGAGGAGTGGGGGAGTTAAGGCAAAACACCTTGATAACGACGAAATGGCCTTGTATTCTATTTCATCAATGCCTATTACATTGCACCATCACCATTGGCTTCTGCTTACACTTGAGGAAGATTTTTGTCACGAATTTCTACGAAAGAGGGGAGGGAGAGCAAAAAACGCCAGCACAAAAGAGATAATGACACAAATTAAAAAAAGTATCAGTAAAATAAGTAAATAAGTTAAAGTATTATTGATAGACTATAATATGGCCAGTTGCCAATTACATGGACAGCGGTCAATAACAATATGGTCAGTGAATAAAGTGAACAGGGGTCAATAATATAGACAGTGGACAATTCGCTTTAAATAAACACTCACCAGGACTAGCTCACATGAAAACTGCTACAATTTTGAGTCACCCCACTATTTCAGTGGGAGGGCTTACGTAACATTGCGATCAAACATTATTATTATTATTATTATTATTATTATTATTATTATTATTATTATTATTATTATTATTGATTATAAAGATGCAGTATTAATAAAGAGGGAGTTCTATAATTTGACGCTTGATAGTATGAGGCAGAAACATATACGTTTATATATATATATATATATATATATATATATATATATATATATATATATATATAACCAGAATTTTAAAAAACTTAAATAGTATGAAATTTAAAATTAATATAATAAATATTCAATATTATATTCATTTTTTATTTTTATAGCCCACACAAAAAACCGCGGGGCTTCAAGTTCAAATCAATCAGGGAATATCAATTTTCGAGATAATCATCTGAACGGTTTAGGCGCTAGATTTGACCACAGGTGGACGGAGACGTATTTCCACCAATCGATTTTACCTTTCTCATCTCACTGCGTAAGTAGTAAAGGAAAAGTATAATACTGCGGCGAAAATAGGCGATTTTTATAGAGAAAAACTCTTATTGTCGAGTTAAGGTAGTCAATGCTGTTTGAAGACAGAGGATCGATTACAGGACTCCTTTGAATTACCCGCAATACCTTGACATGGTTTACCTCAAGTGGAGTAAGAATTCTGAATTTTGTGATGCGTTGTTCTTTGACAGAGGAGTAGCAAGGTCAACCGCTCAGCGGGCCAAGAAAAGCAAGCGATTGCATGCCTCACGGAGGGTGTGAATATGGTTGCAGGTTGGTAGAGGTGTGGATAAACTACAAGAGATTCGAAATCTTTCCGGTGAGAACACACTACTTTAATGTGAAATTGCATTCTTAATTCCTGCGAGTTTTTAAAGTTCGCTCTTCATTCTCTTCCTTTTCCTACTTTTACTTTTCCTCCTCTGCTTTTTCTTCATCTATACTTTAGCGAATGTAATTGCGGTCTTTTTCCGTTCAATTTAGCCTTCTTTTCAACCATCATGTGCATGTCACTCTCTCCCAGCTATTTATACAGCATTTTGTTTGGGTAATCTGGAATCTGCCATTCTGTCAATATGTGTGTTCAGTTGTTTTTACCTTGTATCATATTGCTCATGAGATATGCCTTATATATTAGTTTCTTATCTGGCCTCCATATTCCAGACTTTCATTCTCCCTCAGTGATAACGTGTTAGTAGTTTTCATTATCTCGCATACTACGTAATATAGATAAAGAATTGTAAAGCTACGGCAAAAATAGGCGTTTTTCACAGAAAAGCTCTGATTCTTGAGATGAAGTTGTGAAAAATGTTTAGAAAATATAGTTGTTTTTCGCGTAATTTCACTTGAAATATATGCAATTTTGAATTAATTATTTTCTTAAACACAGCTCAATCTTTAAAAAAATCCTCACATCTACCGAAAGTCGGGAAAAGCTGCTATTTCTATTTCTGGCGAACTCTGAACTATCGAAAATTTCAAATGTACAATATTATTATAGAGAATATCTTAAAATATGTTATAAAAGGTCAGATCATTAAAGAAGGTCATGTACAATTATTTAAAAAATCGAATAGTTTTCATGTAATTTCTGCTTGAAGTTAATGTAACTTATAAAATAACCTATTTTCTCAAAAACCCGCTCCAATTTTTTTCTTTAGATTTTTTACGGGTACGCTTAAAAGAATGGCGTAGGTCTTATTTTCGTTGTAAATAATGTAAATTAAAAGTGGTGCGCGAAAGTGTTTCTTGTTGTAGCTCCACTAAATAAAGGCTAATAAGCCAGTTCGTATTTCCTCCAGAACACTTGCTTTCGCCCTTGGTTTCATGATTTGCGACCTTTAACTACACTTTCCTAGGCTGGTCAATATTAGACCACAATGCTTAAAGAATTGACAACCCTACGCAAAAGAGGAATCTAGCGATTGTACAACAGCTGTTTTAACTTCGAACAACCCATGACGTAAATATATGGGTGAGTTAGTTCGGCGCACCGATTTTGGCTAGACCTGCGTAGCATCAGTTTACGTCAGGCACCACTTGACAACAACACGGGCACTTCGTTTGATAATCCCGGCCAGACGCTGCATTCCATGTTGCATAGAGAGAAAGAAGTGTTGAGAAATATTTTGAAGTGGCATAAAATGACAATTTTCAACAATAAATAGCATGATGAAGGTGTAAATTGATATAAAAGATTCAATATTAAAAGCTTCATATCTGTTTCAATGATTAGTAACAAGGTGATAATTTTGGTATCTGGTTACATTTAAAATTCCCGTTAATATTGTCATGCAAACTGGTGTCTGAAGCTTATTGGCACAGTCTACCGACTTTTGCCGAAAGCAGCGAGACTGATGATGGCGGCAAAGCCGTCGAAAGCCGGCTATCTGAATAAAAACACTTTGTTGACGAAGATGATCTGTTTTATTTCTTTGCATAAGAACGTCTACAACACCGAATGAGAATTCCCACAATTCATTCGCTGACGTCAGAGCCAATGCATAATAGCTCACCCATGTGTTTCCAACAAACAAGAATGGAACGACAGCCGAGATTACGGAGTTCGAGCTCCCAGCATGCTGCAGATAACAAACTAGTGGTGCTATAAAAACATACAATTTCTCTAGTTCTTTGTATTGGCTACGCAATATTATAATAATACATAAACCTAAATAAGTTTTTCCATCCAGCAACTTTTCTTTTTCATCACTGGAATTCCAACAGTTTTTAGAGTTAAGACGCCAGTCACGTTACCTACCTTCAGCAATAGGCTAACACTCTATCATAACCATAGAACTTGAAGATAATTTCAGTGGACTTGTAAAACTTCTTTTGAAGTGTTATATTTGCGCAAATTCATGTAAAAATTATTTAATTCTACAACTTCGTTTCGAAAATATATTCTTAACCCTTTATTGCGTGATTTTTTATTTTTACTTGCAATAATTATTTTTCATTACACTTATTAATTTTAATTAAGGGGAAAACAATAAAAATTTCAGAAGCAAATATTGCTTCAGAAAAACAAAATAGTTATTTATTCCTCCAACAAAATATTCTATATTGCATGATTTAAAAAATGTAATTATTTTTCAAATCGTTTATGTGATAAAAGAAATATCAAGCAAGTCAATAAAATAAGTATCTTTTGTATTTTGGTTTTATTATTTTCCTAAAACGGCTCGTTTCTAATATACGAAAACAGA
Organism: Teleogryllus occipitalis; assembly: GCA_011170035.1. Lineage (NCBI taxonomy): Eukaryota > Metazoa > Arthropoda > Insecta > Orthoptera > Gryllidae > Teleogryllus > Teleogryllus occipitalis. The sequence continues at coordinate 124,895 of BLKR01003284.1, read as the reverse complement.
GTGTGTTATCAGGAAGTTCCAATTCACGACGCCACTAGGCGACCCTAAAGTAAAAAGGTTCTATATGCACCGCAGGAAATTTTACAGGAGAGAATTTCAAAGATTTGGTTCTCTCTACAACAAAATCTATTTCATTAATTCTATTCAAACTTTGTCAGTGTATTTAACATCAAAGTATAAAACTGTAGACTGATAATTAATCTTAAAGCATTGTAACTTTGGTAGGAACCAATACCCTGGTTTTCAGATAGAACCATTTTACTCTCAATACTTATTTTCAAGTTCGAGCAAAAAGGTTCTATCTTTTATAATAAAAAATTGAATAGTATAATGCTTAAATAATTGCAATTATCGACGTAACTGTATCGTTTATCGAATTTTTCGAAAATATAGTTACAAGTTTAAAATTTAGTACAAATCGTATTTAATCTTAAATCGTAATTAACAATATTGACATTTTAATTTCATGTTATTACTTGGTAATAACCAGTTAAAAATGGAAAATTTTTTTATTGTAAGTTATTGAAAAATGGAAAAGATTATTATTACACATAAATTTGAAAAAAATATTTTACACATATCTTATAGTCAAATAGCTGTAAAGATATTATTTTCGGTTTTTAGCAATTCTTTGGAATAGATTCGATCCCATGCTGCCATCCATTTCAAAATGTAGGCTCAATCGGCTACACTTTCGTTACCTCAAATCTTATCTTTGACCACATACGTCTTCAAGCGGATGGATGAGAAAGGAACTGCATGTTTTATTTTATATTCTTCTTCAGCCTTTCTAAGTGAATTTTAGTTGCGAAACTTGAGAGAATGGTGATTCATAAAAATGCACATGTTTTCGACTTTTATGGAAGTCCTTTAAATACATAGTATGCAACTGAAAAACATGAAATGTTTCTTCTATTTACTCCCCAAAGTAGCTAAGAAAGTAAGAAAGAGATGACCTTTATTCACTATCTTTTATAACTTACGAAATGAAGTCTCTTTCCTCAATACACTAGTGACCAGGAGAGTATTTCATAATTTTCTGTAGAAGCAATTACATACTGTACAATTGCATGATCTCTTTTCTTTTCTGCTGTTCTCTCCTCTCTTTCTCTCTTTCCTTCTGCTGATCTTCCTCTCTTTCTTTTCTGGTGTTTTCCTTGTCCCTGACGAGCTCAATATATTTAATTTTAAAAAATTATAAATATTATATTCCAACGCACTCATTCTGTAAATAGCTTCCGATACAAACAATTTCACATACTGACATATTTCATTTACACAACTTTCCTTATAGAGGTCGTACATCTTCGTGATATTTAAGTTACAGTCGAGGTACTCCTTGCCCTAAATTAATGAGTCTGTTTTAGAGAAAGATTTAATGTGTGCCCTCACGCTGGCTTTTACGCCTTCAGGTATTTTGTCCTTAGTGTTGCTACTTCGACCGCCCAATTTTGGTATTCCTGTTACTTTAACTCTGAATAAATACGCATTACATATCATCTTTTGGATCGCATGAGGTGACATAAACACATCATGTACATCACGTGTAGTATAAAATAGTTCAAAAATAAAATCGTTAGAATGCATTTATGACCAGAAGAAATTATGATACATCTGAGTTACTCTATGTAATAAAGGGTTAAACTATTGCTAAAAGTGTGATCATTTTCAATATTTTTTGGAGACATTATATATCATTTGTCAGGCACGCCAGACGGAAAACAAAGATGTGCTCTTATAAAAATTTTATACCGTCTCGGATTACAAATGAGAAAATTTAAAGAAAAATATCGTGCTGTATTTGTGAAAAAAATGTTTAAAAACAATTAACCTGCCTAAATTTAGTGCCAAATTACACGAAAACTACTCATATTTTCAAAAAATTGTATATGAACTCATTTAAAGACCTGTATTTAAAAAATAGATATTTTAATTTATGGAAGAATCTCTATCTTCAATATTCTTCCGACCGGAAGTGGTAGGTTAGTGCATCAACTGATGTCACTGCAGCGCCTCTGACCGGGAGGTCCTAGGTTCGAGTCCTGACGGCGGCAGGATTTACGACATTAGCTTTTCAGCTATGTCGAATTCAGCTGCTGTCTGAGGGAGAATTCTAGCGGCCGGCTGCTCTGATCGGTAATTTTCCGTGGTTTCTTTGATCAACACCAGGCTAATACCGGAGCAGTACTATACCAAACGGGCCACGGACCGCGCGCTATCTTTCCTTCCTCCTCCTTTCCTATCCTCTTCCCTTACACTCATGCACTACACTACCACGAATTCCGGGAGACCGGTCGGGAGCTTAGAGCTTGTCCTGGCTGGGGTGGGGCCCCGCTGGTGGGAGAGTCCTGGTTAGGGGGAATCTCATTTGCCGACGGTAGGTTGGCGCCGGATCTCGCCATCTAGCGGGGGAAAATCACCGCCATCTCCTGGCAAAAGCATGCACTACACTAACGGGACTAATGACCAAAGCAGTTGACGCGCCCGAAAACACGAAAAAATCAATTAATTCAATATTGTTGTAGGAAGGTGCACCCAAAAATTCCACTTCTGCAATTTGCGAAAAAACTGGGATTTCAATGAATATGAGAATTGCACCATTCTCTTAAGCGACGACAAAGTTTAATAAAAACATTTTCTGCCATTTTGATAAAGTTTTCATAATGTTTTTGAGGCTTCATGTAAACTACACTCAAAAATCAAAATACCCATTTGAAACTTCTGAAGAATCGAGTTCATTTAGATCGATCGAAGAATATCAATTTTCGTTTTCAATCGTTGGCCACAGATGGATCAACAGTCAGACAGACATTTTGCAGTCATTCGATTTTTCGGTATCAAAAATCCATAAAAACAGGAATTCTGACTACACCACGTGCTAGAGGAAGTAATTTACTCTATACAGCAACGGGATTTATCCTTCTTTTCGTTTCCAGGACTCGGCAATAATTTTCTGCCGAAAATTCCCTGTTTTCCGGAGCACGATTATATAACTTTCTCTTCTTACGATGTAGTACCTCCATAAGGACGAGAAAGTAAAAAATAAAAAGTTTACAATACAAATTATCAAAACATATTACTTAATGTTGCACTGATAGATCGGCTGACATGTATTGATAACAATCGTCGGTGGAGCATGTCGCAGCATGAGGTGTTAGGGTTCGAGTTTCGACGGTGACGGATTTTCGAAACTAGCTTCTTAGCAAAGTCGAATTCTATCACTAAAGGGGAGAGCAAGAGCTGTCAACTGCTGTGGCTGGTAGTTATCTGTGGTTTTGTCCTATGGTTTTGAGAATGCTGTAGCAGCCTTGAAAAATAGGTTGACGAACCACGCGCTCTTCATTTCTACTCTTACACACACTAACACGTATGTTCACGGCACGACCATATGTCGTAAGACATGTTGGAAGCTTAGGGCCTAAGCTGGCTGGAGAGGTGCCCCGCTGGGGAAGTTAGCTGGAGAGGCGAAAACCCGGAATCTAACGTGTAGGTCGGCGCTGGCTCTTACGTTCCATCGGAGGAAGAACACAGCTAACTCTCGATTAATAATAGGCACAAACCTCACGAGACTAACGACCAAATTGTTGGCTAATTTACGACTGGAAATACGTAATTGTCAATCACTCACAAAATTTTTCTAATAGTTGCTGTTTAAATAGATAGATAGATTTATTAAAGTTCGCTTTGAGCTAATGCTCGGTGGCAAACATTATTACAACTAGATATACGACAATTACAAAACTATTACGAATATTTACATATATAATTACAATTAAAATTAGAGATTGATATCCTAGTTATAATTAATTTTGAGTTATCTATATGTTGACTTATAGCTTTTCTAACACTTCACTTCACTCCACTTCACTTCATTTCACTGCGCTGCACTACACTACACTCCCCACCCCTTCCATGCCACCACACTTCACTTCACTTCACTTCACTGTATAAGAGACATGTCCATATTATTAATAATACTAACGATTATAATAATGAAACTAATAATAATAATAGTAATAATAATAATAATAATAATAATAATAATAATGATAAAAGTCCCAGTATTATTAATGATGACCTACATAGAATTAAGTATATTTTTAAATTTCACTACATTAGAAGGAAGAGTCTCTAGTGCTTTTGCAGGTAGTTTGTTCCAATCTACTATAGTACGATTCACAAAGGAGAACTTGCCTACATCAGTTCTTTGCTTTCTACATCGTATTTTCCAGGGATGGTCTCCTCTACTTTTATAATCAGGTTTCTGTAATCTTTTACTGAGGTCTGCCCATGCTGAGTCCCCTTTGTATGTCTTGTACATTACGCATAAACGCGCCCGTTCCCGTCTCTTAGATAAGGGTTCCCATTCATCTCGTCCATCAACGCGTCCATGACTTACAAACTTCCCGGCCCGTTTTTGAATTTTATCTAACGCCTCGATTTGCCCTTTTCTGTACGGGTCCCAGCAGGCCGCTCCGTACTCTAAAATAGGACGAACAAGTGAAGTATATGCCAAGGATCGGGCATTCAAACTACTGTTTTTTAGAATGCGCATTACAAAGTGCAGCGCCCTCCATGATTTCTTGACCGTATTGTTAATATGATCCGACCAGCCCAAGTCGCTACGCAGGACCAAACCCAAGTACTTACAGTTTTTTACACGCGGTATATCGTTAGTTCCTAACTTGTAATTCGAGTGTACATTCGAACGAGATTTGGTAAAACAAATGAATTTACTCTTTTCCGGATTTAATTCCATCTTATTTCTGCACGCCCAGTTCCATAAACAGTTAAGATCGTTCTGTAAAACATTTTCATCCGAAGACGCGCCAATACTCCTATATATTATGCAATCATCGGCGAAAAGTCTAACTTTCGATTTAATTCCTGTTGCAATATCATTAATAAACGCTAAGAATAGCAATGGCCCTAACACACTCCCCTGGGGGACCCCAGAGGTTACATCGGCTTTCGATGAGTGTTTGTCACCTATTCTGACTGCTTGAGTTCGGCCCGTAAGAAATTCTTTTATCCACAAGATTATTCGATGATCTAATCCAGTTTTTGACAGCTTTTCAATTAAAAGGCCATGTGGAACCAGATCAAATGCTTTAGAAAAGTCTAATATTACTGCATCGACCCTACTCCCTTCGTCTAATGAATCTGCTATGTCCTGACATAAAGAAATAGTCTGGCTGTCGCACGAATAGCTAGGACGAAAACCGTGTTGATTTTGAAAAAGCCAGTCGGTTTTATTCCAGACTCGTCTAATATATTCCGCAATCATGTGTTCCATCTGCTTGCATACAACTGATGTCAAACTTATAGGCCTGTAATTATTAACAATCCTTTTGTCTCCTCCCTTGTGAATCGGCACTACAATTGCCTCTTTCCAATTTTGAGGAATCGTATTATTATTTACAGTGACGTCCATTAACCGAGCAAGGTAAGGAATCATGGCTTCCCCTCCCAATTTCAATATTTCTCCTGGTATTCCGTCAGGACCTACAGATTTATTTCTCCTAATTTTTGCAATCCTTTTTCTAATAATTCCTGCATCGACTCTAAAGGTTTCTATAACGGGTGTTGATTTATTTACTGAAATCTGACCCTTCGGCTTGAAAACCGACGCGTAATGCCTATTTAAACAAGCCGCCTTTTCACTGTCATTTGTAATTAACGAACCGTCAGCTCCGCAGATCGCTGGAATATTTTCTTTGTTCCCTTTCTTATGTCTCACATACTTGAAGAAATTTTGCCAACAGTTCAATCGATCGTTTAGAATTGATTTTAGGTAATTTTCTTGGGTATGTAACTTTAATTCTAGTAAGTCTTTAGATAATTGTAGAAAATTATTTTTCTGTTCTTTGTTTACATTACGTTTACTATACGCTTTCCTAACCTTCCTTTTCAGTCGCCTCACTTCTTTGTTGAAATAGACCGGATCCGAATTACACCGTAGTTTCTTGGTAGGCACGAATTTTTCTAAGCATTCTAAAATTATGTTCCTAAAGTTTGTCCATATCTGTTCTACTGTACATCCGCTAGAAGCCCAAGTTGAAAATTTGCTTTTCAAATATAATTGCATGTTTGTAACATCTGTTCTATAAAACTGAAAAATTGTTCTTTCTTTAATGGGATTGTTTCGCTTACCCTCTCTGCACATTTTTAAAAGGACTCCTTTGTGGTCGCTAATTCCGGGAATTATTTCGCAGGAAAGAAGTTTGTCCACCGGTCGAATAAGGAAAACGTCCAGTAAAGCATTATCGCGTGTCGGTTTAGTCACTACCTGCGTTAAGCCGTTGTCCCAAACCAACTCGTTAACGAGGCGTTGGGCGGCGCCTTCAGCCCCCACATCCCCCTCCCAGGTAGCGTGCGGTATTGGATGCATTTACGACAAACTCGATTTGGGAATAACTGAGACCAAAATTTGGTGTAACTAAAATTACTAGTACAATTGAATCACAGTTCACTAAGATTTTTGACCAGGTTGCAGAGTACAAATGTGTTGTGTAAAAGTGTGTTTTTCAGGAGTGTTTTTTTTTCAAAAAGGATATTTATTATATGAGAGTTTTATCAGTTTCAAATTGTGTCTGGTATTTCTGTGTGAAATGTTTTGTGAGAGGTGTATTGTGTTTGGAAAAAGGATTGATTGATTCTAGGCAGTTAATAGATTCAAAATGGCAGATAAGTATAACGTGGCTAGGAATTTGCCTACCGTGGAAGGAACGTCTGAGGAATCAGATAGCGATAGGGAAACTGAGGGACAAGCACCAGGTACGATGATCGTAGAGGAAACAAGAGTAGAACCAGGAACGGCAGGAGAAACTACCGAGACCTCGCCCACAGAATCGCAGCCAACGCCAACACGAGATCCGGATGAGGAAGAACGAAACCTCGAGAGGGATAATTTAATGATGCAACGATTAATAGGGCAATTTATGCAACAATTAGATGTGAGGTTGGTCATGCAGGATGAAAAAACAGAGGAAACCATAAAAAAATTACGGGTTACTTTGGAAGCTAAATCAGAGGAAAACATAAAAAAATTAGGGGTTACTTTGGAAACTAAATTAGAGGAGAACAAGGCTACATTGGAAACGAAATTAGAGGAGAATAACTCGGCAATAAATGCATTGGAAACAAAATTCACGGAATTCGACACGAAATTAGAAGAAAATAATAGGAAGTTAAAAGAAAATTTAAAAGCACAGTTCACTGAATTAGCAGAGCAGTGGAAGGTCGAATTTAAGAATGAGGTGCAACAAGAATTAGCGCAGGAACACGAGAATTTAGAGAAAAAATTCACGGAGCTGGGACTTGAATTAGAAGAAAAGGTTGATCAAGTAACGAAAGAATTTGAAAAGAGGATCGAAACACAATCGGATCTTATAACCGCCGTATCCGATAGGGAAGCTGAGATAGAACAAGGAGTAGAAAAGTTCCAGAAATTAGTTACTGACCAAGTTCAGGTTCAAGCTAATAAATTAGATAGTGGAATAAAGGCTCTTTCCGAACAGGATGGCGTTCTACAACATCAAATTAATGCATGTAAGAATGAAGTCGTAGAGCTGAAAAATCAATTAGAAAATTTACCATCGAGTGGAGGAAGTGTTCAGCCCACGTATGTTTCGTTACCGTGTACTCCTAATTTCAGTGCAGCGGGAGATGAAAATCCTTGTGTATTTATGAAAGAGGTGGATTATTTCTTTTCTTTAAATTGTGTTCCGGATAGTAAGAAAACTCGAATCGTTTATCAGATGTTGCAGGGTAATGCACGAATCTGGGCAGATAGTTTAGGAGAATTCAAAGAGAAATTTTATTCGAGATACTGGAATAATGAAACTCAAATCAATTTTAAAGTTAACGTAATGTATGGTACGTGGAAGAAGGGTACGATGTCCATGCAGGAATATGCAACGGAGAAATTAGCTTGTTTCAAATTATGTACTCCGACGATACCGGATGAAGAAATTGTCTGTTTATTAATACGTCATTTTCCTTCCGCGACGCAAAATTTGCTAAAGAATCTCTTACCAATGTCCACTGAAAAATTAATTACGCAGCTAGGATTATATGATGCCACTTTCGTGTATAATGAAAGGTTACAGAAAGCAAGGGCAAATGCTAATGCTCCGGTAAATAGTCAAGATAGCAGACAGCAACAACATATTGTAAGCAAACCAGAAACCGGAGAAACTTACAAACCGAAACATTACCAAGAAAAACAAACTTATGCTAGACAAGACAGGACCTCGTCTAGGGATAGAAATAGAAAAAATTCTATTGATAGAGGAGTTTTCCAACCCAGAAATACAGGACCAAGTACATCTCGCGGACATGAGTCGGAAAATTAGAAAGGTTTGTTTCGACACGCCATCCCGCCGCAAACCAAATAGAACAATCTAGTGAAGAAGAGGTGGCGATATTATCGATAGAATTAATCTCGTTTGATGATGAACCGTGAAACGAAGAAGAACAAATGCAGATTGGATCCAGGAGGCTGTGTCCGAGAATTAAAGTTAAATGTGAGGGTGTTGATACTTCGGTATTAGTAGACACAGGTTGTGCAACTTCCGTCATAGCTGAAAGTTTGTTGCATGAATTAAAGAACAAAGGAGTGGAGGTACCTACATTGCCGCTCGTGAAATCTTTTCTGATAGGTGCGAATCGGAAAAAATCAAAACCAATAACAAGACAAGTTTATTTGGAAGTAGAGATAGGCAAGAATAAGTATCAAGTTGTGTGCCCGGTAGCGCCAGAACTTTTATATCCACTCAAACTGGGAGTCGATTTCATGAAACAACACGGAGTTGTTATCTACTTAGAGAACAATACTTTAACTTTGAAACCGAATAATCAACAGGATCTTGAATTCGATTCATTCACATGGAATTATTGGGAGGCTAATTGTTTGGAGGAAGAAGATGTGAACCTACAAATTCGTTCGAGTGTGCAAAGAAACGATAATCTCAATGCATATCAGAAAAAACAGTTAACTGAAGTATTACTTAGGAATCAAAAGGTGTTTTGCAAAAACAAGAATCCAGTAAAAGATTTTCAATTCGAAATACATAGAATTAACAGATAAAACACCTTTCACGGGTTACCAATATGTCATTCCAGAAAAACATAAGGAAGAGGTGGATAAGCTCATTGCTACCATGGTCAAAGATGATATCATCATGAAGTCCAAAACCTCTTATCTAAATCCGATAGTGCTGGTAGAAAAGAGTAATGGGAAGATAACGTTGTGTTTAGATGCAAGGCGATTGAATCAAGTTACCCTACCGTACAGAGACAGACCGTTGCGTGTAGAGGATTTAACTAATCAATTATCCGGCATCAAGTGGTTGAGTTCAACCGACTTCACAACATCGTATTGGCAAATAGCGATAGCACCTGCATGTAGACAATATACAGGATTTATTCACCGGGGAATTTCGTATGTCTTCAAGAGAATGCCATTTGGACTCAAGAATAGCGCATCTGCTCTTGTACAATGTCTAGACAATATCATTGGCAGAGAGATGTCCAGCGATGTTTTTATCTATATTGATGACGTGCTTGTGTATTCTAAAACATTTGAAGAACACATGACTAAGCTAGATATTTTGCTGAAACGTCTGATTGAAAATAATTTACAACTGAATTTGGAGAAAAGTAATTTTTGCACTAAACAAGTTAAGTTCCTGGGTTATGATGAGACAGTTAACGAAGTAAAAGTAAATATGGAAAAAATGCAAGAGATAGATAAAATTGTACCGCAAAAAAACACGAAACAGCTTATAAGTTTGTTAGGTTGCGTCAACTATTACGCCAGATTTATTCCTAATTTCGCCATGCACACTACGATATTTCTTCCGTTGCTGCGATAGCACACTAGATGAAAGTGGGAATACAATCGGAAAGTACAATTTCCACAGTTTGCGACCATTTAAAGAATGAAATAAGCAAAATGATGAAACAAACAAATAGATAAAGTAACCGACAAGAGTCATGTAAAATGAAAAACAAGAAAGAAGGAGAAGAAAGAAGAAGGAAGATGAGGAAGAAGAAAAGGAGTAAGAGTACAAGAGAAAAGAAAACAAGATTACTCGACATTGTACAATCAAGAAAAAAGAAGAGCATAAATTTTGGTGAAAAAGATTTTACGGCATATGAAATCAAATCCCATAAAATATTTTTTTCCGAAAGAAGGGGTTATGTGACCGTCCGTTTTCTTAGACTTCGAAAACGTGTCACATGCGACCTAAGAGAGCGAGGGAAAGGAGTATTTTGAACGCGCGCCAGCGCGGATGAATATTAGGAATGCTAACAGGAAATTAGATCAAGAGAGACCGCCACCGTAGACCGAGGTCGAGACCGGTAGTCAGATGAAAGAAAAAGTTTTTTCTGAGGTTAGCAGCTGAACTGGGCAGACGTATTGAAAACGGCACGCCAGGAATTGATATTGCAGCGGACTTCAGATTTGCAACTTTTAGAAAAACTCTTCAGGAAGATAAGAAGAGTTTTTTTTCTTATATATATATATATATATATATATATATATATATATATATATATATATATATATATATATATATATATATACTCTCTTATAGTTTGTGCTCGTATAAAAGAGGGTGATCTCAGGATCCATTTCAACTCTGAATATCCAGTTGGTCATTAATCATAATTGGAAATTAAGTAAAATTCATATGAGAGCACGCAAGAATATAAACCTTGAACGAGAAGAAGAACGCGTTTCTGGTGGGCAACTGCGTTCTCAACCCGAGACTCCGACACTTCAAGGCCGAAACAGCTCCGAGGGAAGATGTAGAAGAAAGCACAGCTGACTGCCCGACGCGGCCGAGAAGAGAATACAGTAAGGTCGTACTAAATGAACTATTTTTGTAGGAATAGGAGTAATTCATTTTAATCAGAAAGCTTATTCTGTATCCGTCACGTAGAAAGAAAGGGAGGGTAACATATTTACCATGCTTAAAGGATAAAGAAAGTAAAAGTACATGTGTTTCCGACTTCTAATACGTGAGAACAGAATCAATCTTTTCTTTTAAAAGGATTCGAAGATCTGATATTGTAATTTAGTGATTGAGAGTCTGTGTAAGAGACGAATTATAATAGTAATCATTCTCTGGATTTTAGAGAGAGAGAGAGTTTCATTTTTTTGTGGAAAGTAATGTTAAGTCAGAAGTACTAGTTTTGATTTTCAATGTGTTTTTCTTTCATTTTTTGTATAAAGTAATATTTTAACGATTCTCCGAATTTCTGAAAGTGTGTGTGTGTTAAAAAATTGGGTTGTAAAAAGAGTAAGAAATTGTGTATCGAGTAATTAGTGTGTGTGTGGGTTTTTCTTACAGACAGTCAAGAGTATTCTGTATTTGATTTGTGTGTGCCATTTTATGTATCTGTCATAGCAGCAAATATTTCTAGAATATATTCTGAATTAAGTGAAAAGTGATTCTACTCGAGTTGTGTGTAATTTTGCATCTAATCCAAAACGATCTTCACGACCCTGCCCCCTATTTTTTTTATGTATTGTGTCCACACTGGGACGTCTTACTGAGCTAGCTGACCATCTGGCGAATTGTGTTCGCCTCCCCCCTAGACGTCTCAGGTCGAGTGCTGGCCTTACGACTTGTAACCGGACGGAAGTGTGGCTCGCAACGTATATTCAAAAATTTAATGTAGTATTAACAATTAATTTTCAGGTAAAGAGAGAATCATTTTTTTCTTTTATTCATTTCCAATTTTAGTAATAAAATAACACACATTTAAAAAACCATGTGAATTCTTGTGCGATTTGACGTGAAATGGCGAGTAGTTGGATTCATTTCGCTGTCACTCATCCATTCTAGGAACAGAGTGAACATTTGAAATACTCTCGAAACGCTAATCAAGCAGACAGTCATACTTTTCACTTTCTCGTATACGTACGTATATACGGAGTAATACACGTACGTATACGAGATATTAACAGAAACGTATACGCGTACGTATACATATTATGAGAAAAAATTCCTCTCACACGTGGTGTACCCAGAATCGCTGTTTTGCGGATCCTTGATGCCGAAAAACCAATTGAAAGCAAAACGCCTGTCCGTCTGCCCTTCCCTCCCCTTCCCTTCTTCCATCCTTCATCCTTTCTTCCTTTCTTTCTTCCCTTCTTTCTTCCTTTCTTTCTTCCTTCCTTTCTTCCATCCTTCATCCTTTCTTCCATCCTTTCTTCCATCCTTCCTTTCTTCCTTTCTTCCTTCCTTTCTTCCATCCTTTCTTCCTTCCTCTCTTTCTTCCTTTCTTTCTTCCTTTCTTTCTTCCTTTCTTTCTTCCTTTCTTTCTTCCTTTCTTCCTTTCTTTCTTCCTTTCTTCCTTTCTTTCTTCCTTTCTATCTTCCTTCCTTTCTTTCTTCCTTTCTTTCTTCCTTCCTTCCTTCCTTTCTTCCTTCCTTCCTTTCTTTCTTTCTTCCTTCCTTTCTTTCTTCCTTTCTTTCTTCCTTTCTTTCTTCCTTTCTTTCTTCCTTTCTTTCTTCCTTTCTTCCTTTCTTCCTTTCTTTCTTCCTTTCTTCCTTTCTTTCTTCCTTTCTTTCTTCCTTCCTTTCTTTCTTCCTTTCTTTCTTCCTTCCTTCCTTCCTTTCTTCCTTTCTTCCTTTCTTTCTTCCTTTCTTTCTTCCTTTCTTCCTTCCTTTTTTCCTTCCTTCCTTTCTTCCTTCCTTTCTTCCTTCCTTTCTTCCTTCCTTTCTTCCTTCCTTTCTTCCTTCCTTTCTTCCTTTCTTTTTTCATTTCTTCCTTCCTTTCTTCCTTTCTCCCTTCCTTCCTTCCGTCCGTCGTCTGTCCGTCCGTCCTGTGAACACACCTAGCGCCTGAACCATTCGCATGATCTTCCAAAAATTGAAGAATCCCTTGTCTATCTGGTTCTAGTTGAGTCTTTGAAATTTTAAAAAAAACATTCGTCAGAACATCACGGTTAACTCTGAAGCTCCGAAGTTGGAATATTTTCCGTCGTCTTTCTACTACTAGAAAATTGAAGACACGGATTTTTCCTCCAAATCAAATTTGTTGTGCATAAATAGTTCTTTCAATTAGATCATATAGATATTTTTTGAAATTTTAGTTGTTTTCGTACAACAGTGCGAGCAATATTTGCAATTTTAAGAAATAAAAATATCAAGATTCTTTCAAAAACGGCTCCAAATATCTTCTTTAAATTTTTAGTAAGGTTAGTACCAAACAAACACTATAACGTGACGTAATTGTCATATAGCTGTATTATCTTGTGTTTTCAAAAATATTAAGAATAAATTTTTTTGACTTGTCTCTCATGTCTGTAAAACTTATATTAAAGGCAATGTCTTCTTATTATATTTATGAGCACATGTGCTGTAAAGGATGTGAAATAAAGTTTCTCGAAAACTCAAAAGCTTTCTGTAAAAATTAGCACGAAAATCCGAAAAAAGTTCAGAAACACTCACACGCCATTTTCTCAGAAATGGCTGCAAAATTTTTCTTCAAATTTTTCCAATAGGTATTTCCAATAGATTTTTCCAATAGATATTGCTAATTTGTTATGACGTAACGTTCATTTTCGTGTATTCTTCAGTTTTTTTGAATAATTACACAAATGTAATTTTCTTGAAATACCTCTCACACCGTAAATATGGATATTTCCATCGATTTGTATGTATTATTATGTTTGTGAGTGGAAGCGCATTAAATGACATCAAATGAAGTTTTTCGGAAACTCAATAGATTCCTGTGAAAAAGAGCTAAAATGTCTCATTTATAGTAAAGCTTAATCGTCATTTTCTTAACGACTACGAATTTTTCAATGATAACTTATATTTAGGACGAGTTTTCATTCTTCTTTAACACTCTTGAAGTAATGATTCTGTTCCGCCACTAGGAAATCAAAAAGTTGAGAAAATGTCAAAAAATACTTTGGGCGACGATAGATGGCAGCTGGCCAGAGAATGGACCACGACTATACAACCAGACCACTCCAAGGAAATTTTGAAAATTTAGTACGCAAAAGTCTGTGCCATTCTGTTGCACCTCTTGTTACTTTCTCGTATACATACGTATTTACGGGAGTAGTATACGTAGTGAAAGTTATAGTGAAGTATAGTGAGTGTGAAGTATAGTGAAAGTTATGTAATGCTGCGGAAAATCGATTTCGAGATTTCAACGGAATGACATGTTTTGAGGTTCCCTGATACCGAAAAAGTATTTTTTTTCAAAACGTCCGTCCTTCTGTCTGTCCGCCGGTCTGTCTGTCCATCTGGCACTAGTTGAAGCTTTGAAATTTTGAAAAACATTCTTTAAAATTTGGAGATACTTTACCTGAAGTACCCCCGGACATTTTCAAAATTTCCTCAAAAACTACCGCAAATATTTTCTTAAAGTTTCTTGCAAGAATAGAGTAAAGAACACTTATAAAGATGGCGTAGGTCTGATTATGACGGTGAACTCAGAATTTTCGAAAATTGCAAAAGTTTTATTTTTTTTCAGCGTCATCCTACAACTATAAAATTGAAGGTGTTTTTTTGTTCATGTTAAATTTGTTGTTCATAAAGTTCTTCAAAGTTCATAAAGTTCATTAAGGTCGTGTAAATCTTTTTGAAAATTCGATGACATAAACATCATATTGCTATATTCTTTTGTTATTTAAAAAATTACAAAAATGAATTGCTCGAATTGTCTCTCTCGTCGGTAATATTTACATTAGAGGCAATTTCTTCACTTCATTATATTTATGAGTACATGTGCTTTAAGTAATGACAAATAAATAATTCGATAAGTCAACAGTTTTCTATAAAAAGTAGCTGAAAATTCTCAATTTTCAGCTTAAATGTCATTTTCTCAAAAATTGCTCCAAATTTTTTCTTCAAATTTTTTCCAATGGATAGTTCTAATTGGTAAAGTTAATTTTGATGTATTCTTTTGTTTTTTCAAAAATTACACAACAGTTATTTTTTTGAAAAACTTCTCACGCCAGTAATACTTGCATTTCCATCAATTTGAATGCATTATTACATTTGTGAGGGAAAGTGCTTCAAATGCTTTAAATGTACTTTCTCTAAAACATAATATATATCTGAGAAAAAGAGATTCAAATTTCGCATTTACAGTAATGCTTAGTCGCCATTTTCTTAAAAACGGCTACGAATTTGAAAATTTCTATTGAGGACGAGGTTTTACTCTTCTTTAATATTCTTGAAGTTATATTTCTGTTGTACTTGTACACCTAGGAAAGCAAAAAGTTGAGAAACTGACGAAAACAATATACCTTGGGCGACGATAGTTATTTGTGGGCCAGAGAATGGACAAAGACCTTCAAGCCAGACCACGCCAAGGAAATTAGAAAAAAATGGTACGAGAACGTCTGTGCCATTCTATAGCACCTCTAGTTATACTTTCAAGCACAAACCCCTGGTATATAAGTTCATACTGGTTTTAAATAACATATTACACCAAAAGAATACTGCTTGTAATTTTTATTATGCTAATAGCTCAATTTCACTAAAAATTTGGAATATCCCCTTTTTTGTCTCAATTGCCTTCTGTGTATATCTATGAACCGGTTTAAGTAAACAAATCGATCTATCAACATGACATTTAAATACAATATATTCACTATCCATGGGACCGACTTATATTTCCCTAACTGGGAGAAGTGGCTCAGGGCATCAACTAATGTCATGTAGTGCCACTGACCGGGAGATCCTAGGTTCGATTCTTAATGGCAGCATTTGCGGCACTAGCCAGATAGCTAGGCCGAGTCTTGTCGTTGTGTGGAAATGAATTCTAGCGGCCGGCTGCTTTAATCTGTAGATTTTCGTGGTTTCTCTGATCAACAACAGGCGAATGCCGGGGCAGTACCCTACCAAGCGGACGGCGTGCGATCTTTTCTTCCCATTTCTCGTCCAATTCTACCCTTTACTTACGCACATATGCACCACACTACCGCACATGCCGGGAGCTTAGAGCTTAGTGGAGGCTCCTCTGGTAGGAGGCATCTGGTTGGGGAAAATCGCGCCAGCTGTCGGTAGGTCGCCACCTTATTTAGCCATTCAGGACGGGAAGATCACCGCTATCTACCGGGCAAAAACATGTACCACATTCAAGTGACGCCAACCTTAGGAGTTGGCGCGCCCGGAATCACCGTCAATCCTAACAGCTGTCGGTCCGAACGGAATGAAAATGGCTTTGGAAATTTCTAACGGATTTTTAATTGTTGAGGGTGTTTTTACACGTATTAGACATCTTCGTTTTTCGTTACACGTATTAGACCTCTGCCCGAGTTGGATCCATTCGGCTGTTGTGTGGCGTAGTGGCATGTTAACGCCGGCCGGTAAGTTAACTCGGAGGATCTGAGATTGGGTCTTAAAGCGGAAAGTTGGCTGGTTGAAAACACTTTTGCTAGTTTATGTAGTAGTATAATATTGCGGAGCATTTAGAAACAATGTGAGAACTGACTAGTTTGACTTACTAGTTTGAAGAAAAATGAAGAGTTACAAACAATTTCCTGAGCGATTTTGAAAGGATAGAATTCAGTAACTAGGAAGAAATAAAGGAAATAGCCGGCGGTGCCATTTTATTCATTATATAATATTGTTTTTATTTATTCCTATGGCATACGTTTGTGGATTTAAGAGCTTCCTTCAAATTAACAATAATTTGAAATTAATAAATTAACAATATTCCCTTAGTGGTTTTTATTGAATTTCACCTAATTGTACCTCTGCAGACTGACGGGGACGCCGACGGAGGCTGAATTTAGCAGTGGTGGAGACGGGCTACTGGGAGGGGGCGTTGCGGTGTTGCAAACGAAGACGCACGCGAAACTAACCTGGCTTGCGGCGAACGGCGGCTGCGAAATTCAACGCTCGTTGGAGCGTTGCGGGAGGGGGCAAGCAAGAGGGGAAGACGGCGTTGGAAGCTGCCTTAAGCTTTGGTTCAAATATTGGCCGTTCGCTATCCAACGACTGCGAGCGAAATTGTGATTCTCTTATTTCATCCAAAAAATACTCATATGTTTTATCCAAAATTGTTTGAATATTCCCTTAATGCGATGTTCAACGCTGGAGTCGATTTTGTCCGAAATATCAGTCGGTTGATGTCGGACAATTTCGCACAATGTGCCGGCTTCTTTCAAACATGTGTGGGTAAATGGTCGTCATGTGTCGTTGTAAATCCGAACGACCTTTTCCGATGGCGTCCAAACACACAGACTGTCGGAATATTTGTTTCGTTTGACTATGTAGGTCAGGTATTTCAAGATCGCGGGCAAAGTAACTAGCTTACTAGAGATTGCGAGTACTGCGTCCAGAGAAATTGGCGCGAGATTTAAAAGTGAGAGTTGTACAAAATGCTCTAGAGTTGCGGTACATCAGTGGTTACTAGGCATATGCCAGTCTTTTAGAGAAGTCAGTTACCATTTATTGCGTTAAATTTAGCTCTATTTTTCCTCTACTAAATCAAAGAAATTAACCATTAAAATGTAGTAATACATTAATGAGATTTGAAATTGTCAATTGAGAGTAAAATCAAACATTTTGAACAGAAAAGTATTGATTCTATCATCGTGCTGAAATTAAGAGTGAGATAAATATATTAACTACTACGTTCAGGTTAGGAGGTTTAACAAATAGATTATGTGTTAAAAGAGCTACCGCAGTATATAATTATATGATGCATCAAATATTACATGTAATAACTGATTCAAATATTTGTACACCTGTATGTAATTCAAAGTGCCCTGAAAAAAAAGCAGTGAAAATTTATAAGTGAAATGCTGCCATTTCCAGTTGCTGAATACATATTAATAAGTGTAATCAAATAATGTTGTTCGAAAGGTTGAGGCTTCATTTTTTTCTGAATATTTTTCAGAGTCCCGAACCTATTCCATCACGCAGCAGAGGGCTGTGTGCTCTGTGTGCTGTTGTAAGTGGCACGCCGATATCAAATGGAAGAAAGATGGGGAAAGGAGTTAAATCTGTCTAATCATTTTCTAATTCTACCATCCAATTGATATGCATTACTATTAGAGAGGAGTAACTATGCATTATCATTTAGTGTTATTCAGAAGTTTGATTCTTTTTTTTCAGCTTCAACGGACATCTGAACAACTCTTCTCAGATGTCAACAAAAATATTACCTCAGAGGTGTGAAATGTATTCATTTAAGTAATAGAATTTTATTGTCAACATTCACAATATTAATAATTTGCATTCTTTACAGGAATTTAACATAAGAAAAGCGACGTTCGATTGGAAGTTCGGTAGGTGGAAGGAAGATGCCAGGCAAGCAGAGGTTCATGTCATGAAAATGGCTTTTATTAAAGAGCAGTTTCAGTGTACACGTGAACAGCACCACATAATGCAACAAAATAAGATATTGTTGGAGATGTTGAAGGAAGCATCAAATAAAAATAAGCATAAACAATAATTTCCAGCTTTTTTCATTGAATAATACTTAGTTAAACCCTTTTGACTGATCTGGAGTTAGCTGGCACAATAATGATACAATTAGGCAGAAAGGTGGAGATGAATTTAAAATTTATTTTGAATAAACGCAGTACGCACAGCAGCTGCCCGCGGAATATTTTCAAAAACCATAGGCTCTAACTCATCCTCTTCCTCTTCAATTTCTGAGTCTATAGGAAATTCTCTTTCTTTTAGCTCAATGGCAATATTGTATAGCACTGCCAGAGCTACAATGGTCAATTTTGTTTGCTGCAGAGATGTTCTAAATCCTGTGGGAAAACATGTTGGCTATTACTTTAAATAAATACTTTACAATTACGTAGAGGCAACTGAGATGAGAATGCAATACATGTTATTAAAAGGCTGATCACAGATGAAATACCTGTTAGCAAACACCTGAAGCGGCTTTTCCAAAGGCCAAAGCACCTTTCTATGGTGTTGCGCGTGCTTTTGTGGCTGGCGTTGTATGCCTGCTCATTTGCACGCCTTGGATTGCGCACAGGGGTAAATAAATACGAAGGGATAACCAAAGTACCCAAGCAACCTCCCTCTAAACTCTCCTGCCTCATATCGCCGCTTGAGTCTGGATTCATTGAAAACCCTTGCATCGTGGGCATTCCCATGCCATCGGGCCACTGTCTTCAGGAATTTC
This sequence comes from Teleogryllus occipitalis, assembly GCA_011170035.1. Classification (NCBI taxonomy): domain Eukaryota; kingdom Metazoa; phylum Arthropoda; class Insecta; order Orthoptera; family Gryllidae; genus Teleogryllus; species Teleogryllus occipitalis. The sequence goes on along the minus strand of BLKR01003284.1, from coordinate 105,759 downwards.
AAATTAGCATCGCAAACGTCCTGACAAAAGATTTCAGAATGTAGAGTTACATGTTTTGCAATTACTTTATATTATTACTGATGATTTTTTTTAAATAAGCAATTACTACATCCAACATATGTATAAAGTACCTGAACGTTCCAAGATGGAAAGCCTTTCCTGTTGACGAAATTCTGTCCTGCATCAGTTCTCATATTGGGAATACGAATGTGGGCACGGTCAATGCAGTCAATCGCATTTATGAACCCGTTTATGGATGAGAATACAGGAGCGACATGGGTTTCCTCTTCGATTGTTCAGAGCATGTAAATATACTTTGGCCTAGCTCTGACAATGCTTAGAGCCACCCTTCTGCAAATGTTGGTCACTGATTGCTGGCTAATGCCGTGCAAGTCCGCACAGTCGTCTTGCATCTGATAGGTTATACATTAAATTGTAGGTTTTGTGACCATGTATAGCAGTATACAGGAATAGCAATCCACCAATACGTTACCATATTTCGCCCCAACACCTGAGTGCTGTAAGTATTTGAATATCCGGGGAAAGTTTACCACCTCGGGCACTTTCAGATTACAAACTCTCCCCGAATATATCAATAAGTTCCGTCGCTCCTTCCTTGGAAAATCTGTTCTTCCTCCGGAATTCCTCCGCCGTATATTGTTCCAAAGGATTCCGTCTGAGGCGATAGACTTTCCTCTTCCTCGGACGGCCTTCATCAAACATGTTGTCAATAATGTCAACTTCCTCCACCGCTTCAATGGCTTCAATTTCGTCAAAGATATCCATGTTGACTTTTTAAAAATATTTTTATTACTTGATTTTTTTACATAGATCAGCTCTTTGAACTATAATGTGATATACCAAAATGACGAACCATTTTGATTATGGAAATGTCATTTTAAATTCTAAAATTCAATGAAAACCACTAAGGGAATATTGTTAATTTATTAATTTCAAATTATTGTTAATTTGAAGGAAGCTCTTAAATCCACAAACGTATGCCATAGGAATAAATAAAAACAATATTATATAATGAATAAAATGGCACCGCCGGCTATTTCCTTTATTTCTTCCTAGTTACTGAATTCTATCCTTTCAAAATCGCTCAGGAAATTGTTTGTAACTCTTCATTTTTCTTCAAACTAGTAAGTCAAACTAGTCAGTTCTCACATTGTTTCTAAATGCTCCGCAATATTATACTACTACATAAACTAGCAAAAGTGTTTTCAACCAGCCAACTTTCCGCTTTAAGACCCAATCTCAGATCCTCCGAGTTAACTTACCGGCCGGCGTTAACATGCCACTACGCCACACAACAGCCGAATGGATCCAACTCGGGCAGAGGTCTAATACGTGTAACGAAAAACGAAGATGTCTAATACGTGTAAAAACACCCTCAACAATTAAAAATCCGTTAGAAATTTCCAAAGCCATTTTCATTCCGTTCGGACCGACAGCTGTTAGGATTGACGGTGATTCCGGGCGCGCCAACTCCTAAGGTTGGCGTCACTTGAATGTGGTACATGTTTTTGCCCGGTAGATAGCGGTGATCTTCCCGTCCTGAATGGCTAAATAAGGTGGCGACCTACCGACAGCTGGCGCGATTTTCCCCAACCAGATGCCTCCTACCAGAGGAGCCTCCACTAAGCTCTAAGCTCCCGGCATGTGCGGTAGTGTGGTGCATATGTGCGTAAGTAAAGGGTAGAATTGGACGAGAAATGGGAAGAAAAGATCGCACGCCGTCCGCTTGGTAGGGTACTGCCCCGGCATTCGCCTGTTGTTGATCAGAGAAACCACGAAAATCTACAGATTAAAGCAGCCGGCCGCTAGAATTCATTTCCACACAACGACAAGACTCGGCCTAGCTATCTGGCTAGTGCCGCAAATGCTGCCATTAAGAATCGAACCTAGGATCTCCCGGTCAGTGGCACTACATGACATTAGTTGATGCCCTGAGCCACTTCTCCCAGTTAGGGAAATATAAGTCGGTCCCATGGATAGTGAATATATTGTATTTAAATGTCATGTTGATAGATCGATTTGTTTACTTAAACCGGTTCATAGATATACACAGAAGGCAATTGAGACAAAAAAGGGGATATTCCAAATTTTTAGTGAAATTGAGTTATTAGCATAATAAAAAATACAAGCAGTATTCTTTTGGTGTAATATGTTATTTAAAACCAGTATGAACTTATATACCAGGGGTTTGTGTTTCAAAGTATAACTAGAGGTGCTATAGAATGGCACAGACGTTCTCGTACCAATTTTTTCTAATTTCCTTGGCGTGGTCTGGCTTGAAGGTCTTTGTCCATTCTCTGGCCCACAAATAACTATCGTCGCCCAAGGTATATTGTTTTCGGCAGTTTCTCAACTTTTTGCTTTCCTAGGTGTACAAGTACAACAGAAATATAACTTCAAGAATATTAAAGACATAATGTGTGATATTGTTTACCAGACTTTTTCCTCCTATAGGTTACTAGTTGATTATATTTGCTGCCCGACTGCTACATTATTGTGCTTCTTGCCAACTTCCGTAATGTTATTTTTATCTCAGAATAAGAATGTGATTTGCTGAGTTTGTGAGATTAAAAGACGGCGTTGTTTAAGAGAAGGAAACTAACCACGAATACATACTCATATGACACTAAATATTATAAAATGGTATTTTATACTCAGAAAACCATATTTCAAGCAGTGAATTCCGTACGTGATTACATGAAAATATTTCTTGAACGGGGAAATAAAAAATCGACAGAGGATATTACAACAGAATCGTATTTTTCATTTAAAAAGGGTTATTGATTTGACCAAACACAAACACTGTAATACCTCTCGGTTTCCATCGCGCTCTTAAAACCAGTAATTTGGAAACATAAGTACAATCACTTGTGTGAAATTGCTGGCCAAAAATAAACCTGCTGCATAAACAACACAAAAATATATTTGAAATGACACTTTCCATAAAGACGTTTACCGCAAGGAATAAACGGAAATCACACGCATGCTGCTTTTGTCTCAAGCTCGAAACATCCGTTCGCTTTCCGAAACACGTCTTCAATCGCGTCCTCTTGCAACGCATAAACCCCCCTCACTTGTTAACGCCAAGCGGCGGTAGGGCACGCCCCCTTCCCATCGGCCCGTTCCCCCGCTGCCGCCGCGATCCGCATGTGCGAGGGCGAGCAACGTGGGCGGCCAAGGGGTTGGGGGGGGGGGGGGACGCGCCGGCGAGCGACGCAGCCGCTCCGATCCCTATTTACAGGTGCGGCCCGGCGGGAGACTCGGAGGCCATTCGGAACGCGGCATTGGCGGCGACTGCCGACATTATGGGGCCATGGAAACGCGAGCGGCGCGCGATCCGGCTTGGCGAAATGGCTGCGCGCTGTAAGCACATTGCGAGGATTGCGCCGACAATCCGTGAAGGACCCCGTTTCCTCTCGCGCACGCGCTCGCAGGAAAGCTCCCGACCCACCCGCCAGCTGCGATGTCTCCGAGCCCAGCCACTCCCGTTAACACTCGTCACTCACAAAGCCTCTCTCATCAGACCATATAGTTGATAGCTATGTCAGAGTACTGTTGGAGTGACCGCAAAACCTATATCCACATGCTTCTCTTGTCTTATTCATCTGATGGATTTAATTCAGTGAGGAAGTTTTTGGAATTTTCCTCCTCACAACAACTGACGAGATCCTTGATATGGAACGTTTTTCTCTCCACGACAAATTAAGTGAAATTTAATAATTCACCTGACCAAAAATTACAAAACAAATTCAGAAGGTAAGATAACATCCTAAGTAGAACGCCCTTACAATAGACAGCTATTTCAAACAAAACCTTTTACAATACCACTAATATTTCGAAGACTTTTCTAGAGACACGCGTCACCTACAAATAGAAAGAAAAAGTCACACAGTAAGTAACATTTCGTTATTTCATGTTACAATCGTGAACTAGCTATCATTACAATTTAAAAATTTTGAAATGGTTAAGTATAATGGATTTTTACAAGTAAACAAATGCTTTTGGTCGGATGAGGTATGTAAAGAGTTCCCATAGAACCTCGTGTACGCAATCGACTGCCCCTTTCATCACATCTTCCTTCGTAATCTGGCCGATATTAGATAATGAAATAAATACTCTTACCATCAGCTATCAACAATACGTTTTCCCTCACTTTAATATTTGCACTGCATCATTCTACGTTTAATAGGAGGTCGCCTTTTACATCTTTTCGTCTGAAAATGCTCGCTCCTAACAACTGAAAAGTCATATGGTTGAGCGTTGTCTAACCAGCTCATTCTGCAATAAATAAAAAAAAGAGAAAAAAGATTTCACGATTATCTCGTTTTCTTTAAAGGACCAGCCCAGCGCAGCGGCTTCCCTCGCCTTTGAGGCGGAGCGATTGCCATCGAGCGCAGCGCGTTCGTGCCTGCCCGGGGACAAAGGAGGGATTTGTTGTGGCAGCGCTCGCGTTCAACACCGGAATAAATCTCTGGCACCTAAGTTAGAGAGGATTACGTGTAACGGTATGGGTGTACATGTTCCGATTCAATCTGCTTGTCGTTACTACAGTGAGCCTTGTTTTGTTTGTTATAATTTTCTCATTAGAAGGAGCACTCGAGAATAGTGTTTCTCTGCTGATTAACCTCAAATGAAGAGAATTAATAAAAGTGTGGTAAAATACGGGTGAGGAAAACAAGAAGAGTAAACATAAAAGAACGAAATTCTTCTGGGTTATTTCCTTTTAGAGTAATGTTTGCTGCTCTTAAAAAAGGTACAGTTCTATTTTCAAATTCACTTCCATAAATGTTGTAGATTCCTTTTATTTCTATTGACCAAGCCCCATTAAACTGCCTTCAATATATCATCAGTGGTCGTTAAGAATTCGTCATATAATGTTATAGATTGGTATTCCAATTTTCTTTAATTTGAATTTTAATTCGTCTTGCCACACTCGACCAAACGCCTGGGCGACGTCTAGGCAAACTGCAAGTAGGTGAAAACCAGATTGAAATGAGAAGTGAATTTGTTCTGTTAATATTAATAACTGACGAGTTCTTGAGTAGTTTTCTCTGAAGCCAAACTGGAAAGAAAGAAGCACGTTGATATCGAGAATGATTATTTTAGTGTTTTTGATACAGGGTTTTCGAATATTTTTGACAAAATTGGAATAAAACACATTGATCTGGAACTTGAAGGAAGATTTACATTTTTTGAGGCTTTGGAATAGGTATAATTATAGAGCGTTTCCATGAATTAGAATAATATTCTAGTTGCAATGCAGAGTTAATATATTGTTTAGGTAAGTAAGACCTTGGCTGGGCAGATTCATTAACATGCTTGCAAGAATTCTGTCATGGTCTAGTAATTTTTGTTAGGTAATTTTCTTGATTAGTTAAAAAATTTCGTTGGGTGATGTAATAGAAATTCGATTTGATACATCAAAATTTGATGACTGCACAAAATGTGTTATTATATGTGCACTAATAGCTCAGCTTTTTCATAAAACGACTGTGGAATTTTTTGTTACTTTTTAATAACGGAATATTGCTTGACTGACCTAGAAATCAACGTTGCTTTCCAAAGAGTACAGTCTTGAGAATAAAGATTTGAAACATACTGTTTGTAACTTTCTAATTAGAACATTTGTAAGATTTACAATGAACATTGTCCGTCTGTCTGCCTGTCAGCCCGTCTGTCTGCCTGTCTGTTTGTCTTTCTGTCTGCCCACCTGTCCGTCCGTCTGTCTATCCGTCTGTCTGTCCGTCTGTGTGTCTATCTGTCCGTCCGTCTGTCTGTTTGTATGTGTATTTGTACGTCCGTCTGTCTGTGCGACTGGCTGTCCGTTTGAATTTTGAAGTTTGAATTTTTTCGGCCTCTTCCAACTACTAAAAAATGGAATACACAGGTTTTTCCTTTAAATGAAATTTACTGTTTATAAATTAATTAGTTCTTTCATTAAGATCATGTAGATTTTTTGGAAATTTTAGTAGTTTTCGTGTAATAGTGTGTGCAATATTTTCAATTTCAAAAAATAACAAAACAAGATTTTCTCAAAAACAGCTCCAAATTTTATCTTTAAATTTTTGGTAAGAGTAGTACCAAATGTACCCTATACGGCGACATGCAAAGCATATTGCTCTTTGGTTTGTTTTTTCAAAAATTACAATAACGTAATTTTTTTGACTTGTCTCTCACATCGTTAATATTTATATTAGTGGCGATTTCTTCACTTTATTATATTTATGAGTACATGTGACTTAAATATTGTCAAATTAAAGTTCCTCAAAAACTCAAGTTTTTTGTTAAAATGAGTTGAGAAAATGCCAAACATATTTACTTTGGGCCACGATACGTAGATGGCAGGTGGCCAGAGAATTGCGCAAGACCTTATAGCCAGTACACGCCAAGGAAATTGGAAAAATTTGCTACATGAAAGTCTGTGCCATTCTGTTACACCTCTAGTTTTTATTGTAATAGTTTTGGTATGATTATAGTCTTTGGATCTTGAACTGGCCTCGGGAGAGGTTTTCGCTGTTTGACACCAACAACTGCATGGGACAGTCTATCTAATTTTAATATACATTTTCACCTATTTTCTTTTAGTATTATCACTGAAACGACGGGAATGGGCTGACTTTTTTTAAAAATTTGTTGCGTCTACAACTCGACGCAACGCGTCTCCAAGGGGCGTTGAGCGCTTTGCGCTTGGGAGTACTCCTCCATTAATGTGCGCTATTGGGGAGTAATCCTCCATACTTATTCACTTTCACAACTTGAATGTTTTTCCATTTAAGTTCTGCGAGAATTTGATCTTCAGTAACGGATACAATATTTATTTGGATAATGGGTCTGCATAAGTATGGAGAGATTCGTTGTAAGTATTTAGTGTATTCACTAACAAGCTGTAGTCTTCACTGTTTTCCATTTGAATTTTAATCTTGCCAAATTTTAACTCGGTACTAACTGTAATTCAGTTTTAGGGTACTTCTTAAGAGCGTGAATTTTGGTGAGATTATCATTGTTACACACAACAATCAATATGATCCATATTGATTTCCTCAGAGTCTTTGAGATTTTGTAAGGCGCTGAAACTAATACTATTGGGAATTGAATATCCATTACTTTGATCTCGACTGATTTTCTTCGCTGGCGTATTTGAGTCCCTGTTACTACACTGTCTCTTGGTCGAATGAGCTACAGGTGAAGGAATATTCGTGAATGTATTTGCCTGAGGAGTTTATGTACCATCACTTACTGATGAACCAGATTGAATATTTCCGTTGGAGAAAGTTCCAGTTTGTAGATAGAATTCTACACCAATTGAGACATGGTGTTGCCCATGTGGATCTATGTTTTTTGACTCCATGATTTGCTGACAAATTTGCGGTTGACCAAATTATGATGATTGTAAGTAAGTCGACATCAGATCATTTTGTGAGTCAGAATTCAATTTGATGAGAGATTCCGGCCAACGCCAGCGCATAAATTCGGGTCTGTCTTCGAGACTTATGACATTTTTCTAACATATCTATGACACCTATCCCAAAAAAGTACTGAATGGTTTCAGAATACTTGTTTACGCCAGAACGACACTGTGCACACGGTAGGCTGAGCTTAGACTGGTTAGACACCACAGGTGCTAACGAAAGCGACCGCTGATAACTCGGTTCAATGGTCGGAAAGCAGTAATTGTGAACTTTCCTTCTCAACTCAATCTATTATTAACGACCCCTTTTTGGAATGAACCAAATACTTTTTTGCTCAACTGATTGTAGACATTGAACTTTTTTCTCTATAGAAAATTCATGCAATACTAATATATAAAAGAATTCAACATTACACAGGCTGGCCCTAAAATATATCTTGCAGTCAATATTGTTGTTATCGGCACGAGGTTTTAGACAGAACACTGAAAACGTTTTTGGTATCTGCTTCAGTTCTGAAGTTATTGAGGGTTACAATTGGGGGGGGGGGGTCAATATAGTTGTCATCAATACAAGGTTTTATACAGAAATTGTGGAAAACGTTTTTCCTATCAGCTTTATTTTCGAAGTTTTTGAGGGTTATATACACATCATCTCGTAAGTTCTACACTTTACCAATTTTCCTATAACAGTGTTTTCTGCAAAGAGTTCACTTGTGTGTGTTCAGCATCCGAGGTTATTTTACCGCTTAATGACGGCAATAATCACACTATTCGACAGCAAGCTCGTCTCGAGTGGCTTTTAAAATATTCAAGTTTCTAAAAACTGAAACACCTTTTCGCAGAGAAACTTATGTCCCACAGAACTTATAAAAGAATGGATGATATATCCAAGTAGAGTAAGTCAGTAAGAACGTACATGACTGAAGGGACAATTCCGAGAATAATTTCATTTTTGAATACTACCCTACAATTTATTTCGAAAAGTAAAACATGAAAATTGTTTTATTAGCGGTTGAAATTTTCTTTAGGATACATTCCTGAGTCAAACGTCACATAAATTTTACTGCATATACAGTGGCCCCACTTACCCTGAACTCCTTTTATAGGAGCATGGAAATCTTGGAGGCTGGAAAACACATATAAACATTCCTCTTTTGAGATATAAAATGGGACAAGGGGTCCTTAGTGGGGAGTAACAACCTTGTTGATGTGTGTATAGATTTAGTATAAGATCGTTGAATGAAAGAACAAATTTATTAATGGAATAACTATAATTGCTATTAGATAACCATTCATTGAGCACCATATCACATGAAGTTTAAAAAATACTATAATCTGCTTCCCACATCAAGTTATGTTAATCAAATATTGTGAATGATTAATGGTTGTAGACTTTAACATTCTCTTAATTTCATGTTCATAATCATGATCCTTTCATAATTGAAATAATGACACGTGTGAATTCCATTCATCATGAAATACAATTTAACAATAGAGAAAATCAAACCAACATTATTTAAGATTTATATTCAGAAAGCACTGAAGTTGTTGTGCAGGAAATGTGCAGGTATGGGTATTGAGATAGGAAATAAATGTATATATATACACTTTTGTTTGCTGATGATCAGGTGCTCATAGCTGGAGATGAGGAAGATATTTCCTTTGTGACTAGAAAATTATTCGAAGAATATACAAAATGGGGTTTAAAAATAAATTTTGAAAAATCAGAATACTTGAGCTGGGGAGAAGATGCCGGAAATCTTAATATTGAGGGCCATCAGATCAAGGTACGTAAAGAGTTTAAGTATCTGGGCAGCATCTTAACACAGGATGGAAAATGTGATCGAGAAATCCAACATCGAGCAACTAAAGGAAGAACGGCAATCTCAAAATTAAACGCGATTGGTCCCCAAAATGGAAAGTTAAATTGATGATGTACAAGTCCATTATAGAACCTATAACAACATATGGAAGTGAAAGTTGGGAATTAACGCAAAAGAACAAAGAAAAATTGAAAGCAATAGAAATGGACCATCTCAGATCTTTGAGAATCTCCCGCCGAGAACATGTAAGCAATGAAGAAATAAGGGAAAGGGCGCAGTCTCAGTATAACATCGTTGACAGAATCCAAGAAAGGCAGCTTCTCTGGCTCGGGTATATATTAAGAATGGGAGAAGATAGATGGCCAAAGAAAGTTATGCTATATCAACCGGCAGGAAGGAAAAGAAGAGGAAGACCTAGAACATCGTGGTGTGCAGGAGTACAAGAAGCCATGCGTGCAAGGAATATTGAAGAGGAGGAAGAAGCATGGCGAGACCGAGACCTGTGGCGTCGGAGGTGCGGGAAGCGGCGACAGCTGTAGGACCCCCGCAGTTAAAAAAAAGAAAATCAATAATTATTTGACTGATAATGTCTTACAATACTACAACAAACAACTTCAATATTGATACTATTTAAGTTCCGCACTAGCGTATAAGATACAATGTCAATCTGTTGCTCGTTTTAATTACACATGCAAACATTTGAAATCCTTCTTTATGTTGGATATTTACATTATAAGCTATTATACATCTAGCTAATCATCCTCCTAACAATATTACATTGATATTTGTCTTTCAGTCTCAGATGTCTTCCTCTGCGTTGACATCGCTCGGGACCCTCCAGCTCCACTCGGGCACGTCCGTATGGTCACATGAACGACGAACGAAGAAGCTCGCTTCTCCCCCCCCACAAGCACCACTGCCACAACCGGCCGAAACAGTTATCTTCGAGCGCATAGACGACAGAACACTGTAGAAGCGAGGTGCGTGGCAGACAAACGAATTTCTATTTCGTTAGCGCACAAAGTTGTGGTGCAATTAAAGGGGGAAAGGAGATATACGATGAATGACTTCAGTGGATCGAGAAGATAACTATTTTCTTTATCTTTTTTTAATAATTTATTTCTTCTCGTTCGACACTTCTGTCTCTCGAGGAGTTTGAAAATAGTACATTTTATTTTATAACATTTATTCGTGGGTGATTTGATTTTGTGTGCATTTGACAACAATGCTTTAAAATTTGTTATACGTAATTGACGATTAAAATCGTGACAACGGAGAGTGTAGCATTTACAATTTCCTGAAAACGCTAACGTTTGCGCATTTTCAATCAGGCATTGACCGTGCACGGTACAAGAAGATGTGAAGCTTAAAATTTTCTTCTAAAGATTAACTTTCAATAAGCAAATTCTGAGTGATTTCTACAGATTATTAACTATCTACTTCAGATCAGAGCTCTGGAGTACCGTTTGTGAATAAAGCCGGGAACAATCAAGTGTTATTTCTTTCCGTGTTGATTTTGTATAATTTTTTTGATTTGCGTGCATTGTATGCCCATTGACTTCAAGAACATATGTACCAAGTTTCTTTGATTTGTGTCTTGGATGTCTTTCTCACCACCATCATAACCTCGAAACATTTAAGTATATTGAAATGCAGTTTTTGCTGAACAATGCGGAATCATGGGACAACTAACATGTAGAGAAATTGTCTTCAATGTTTTTAGCTTTCAAGAAATTTAATTATCTTTGATTTATTAATAGAAACTATATATTTTTCTCGCCAGCAATGGATAGATCATGAAAAGAAGAATAAAATGATGTATCATACGCTAATATTTTTGATACTATTTTTTTTATTATTAACACCATTGTGTTTACATGTCAAAACGTGTCTGGAAAGACCAATCATCAACTTTTCTTTTGATATCTCTTTAATTCTTAACTATATATATCAGCTAAATTCAGTCCAATAACATCCTTTAGTTGGTTCGGTTGTTTAAATTGGACACTATCACTTGTTCAATGCTATGTTATGATGACAACACTAAACAAGTTCAAATGGTTTGGTCCTCTTCATTCTTCGAAACAGATGTTGGTTTTCCAGCAGTTGAAGGATTTGTGCGTTTTCATGTAGGCGAAGCCTTTCTTCATGCTTCTTGGCGAACCTTTTAATTTCTTCTTTAATCGCTGGTTTTCTACGATCCCTGTGGATATCAGCACATCTTATAAACCATGGTGCTTTCACCATTTCTCGCAGAACTTTGTATTGGTAGGTTTGTATTATTTTGATATTGGTATATTTGGCATATTCTCTTAGCAAAATTCCATATAGCCATATGGGTTTAAGAATATGATTATATAATAGTGTTTTATTATATAAGGATTCCCTTCCCTTCCCTTCCCCGAGCGCGCGCTTGCTGATGGAGCGCTGCGTGACCTTCTGTGGCGGTCGGTTACATTCAAAATATCCGTTAAGAACTGGTCGCAAAAGAATCAAAATTTCTCAAAAAAACCTTATCTAACATATGACAAATATGTATATCATTGGATTCGTCGACGTTCTTTATGATAGACTGAAAAAAATATGTAGTTTCATTTGAAAAAACAAAGTTACTTCAAATATCTCGTAAAATACAAGTGATAAAATAGAAATAAATACACGTATCAGTTAGCCGTATTTTCTCATGCACTTCCGTGAAAACTGTATTTCAATATCTTCAAACGTTCAAAAGTTACAGGAGGTGCTAAAGCTACGTGACTCACCCTGTATATATATATATATATATATATATATATATATATATATATATATATATATATATATATATATGTGTGTGTGTGTGTGTGTGTGTGTGTGTGTGTGTGTGTGTGTGTATGAAATTATGAAATTATGAATTATGAAATAACGGTCATATGACCGTCAAATCAAATCAAAAGACAGAGTCCGCCAATTCGAATTAGGCGTGTGGAAGAGGCCGCAAATCGGTCTACGTGAGGAACGAATCTGGGAACGGCCTAGAACGAGTCACGGCCGGTGGGACGCGGCAGTCAGTTAGAAAAGAGGAGGGAATGATGACGGGTGATGTGGACGTGCTGTGTAACGCTGGTAAGGTGAGATGGTGAAATCGAGTAGCATCAAGGACTAGAGGTGTGTGGATATACTATTACATGCATAGACGAACGCCCGGAATATCGGACAATAATACAAGATTGAACGTTATTGTGTTCAGAACGCCAATGGACGGAAATTATAAGGTAGAATGAAAACACGTTGTGTGGTGATGTATGCGGACCATAAATTAGTACCGTGTGGAGAAAATAACGATCCCAAACCAATGAATCGCCATGAGAAGAGAGAATTCGTGTCCATATTTCGTAAGTGAATGATCAAGGAGCAGAACACTGGATAACGCACGGCAGCAGCGAGGGGAAAAGGGCGGCCACGACGGCGACGAGCGACCACCCCGGACCGGCGGCTTCAAGGACATTCGCAGTGACGGCGCTGTTCCCACGGCGGGAGTGAAATAATAACAGATATGTAACGAAGTTCGTAATACATGTGAGAGGTGAACTGAACTATTGCAGTTATACACGCGTTAATTTGCGTAGAATGGAAAGAGGGGATAATGATAACTGATTATAGATGTTCAATGAGGGGCGAGTGTATTGTCATTGCTTAGAGGTGGGGCAAACGTAGTACCGAGAATAAAACACGAGATAGAATATTGATGTATTATTAATGTATGAGAACATGGGAGCTCCCGAATAACAATGTAGCATTAAATTAGCAATGTAGCATATTCCAAGTAGCATTAATAAGTTAGTTATATTATTAGTAATGTTACAAGTACAAGTTAACAATTACAAGTAATGTTAGTTATATTATTATTCGATCATGTGATGAAGGGTTATTAAACATTATTGGTCTTTGTGAGTTAATAAATAAGTGTAACGAGTAAATAGATGCCTAATGAATCCCATAAGAGAAGTGACAAAAACAAAATCAACATCATCCTAGTAAAGACGCTCCCCCCTAGAAAGATCCCTTGTCCTTGATAATTGTCGACTACAGCATATTATGCATTAAAAATTTTAATGTGTGGTAAGTACTTGCCCAGGCATTTTTGAATCCCTAATTTGGGAACGGAGGTAAGTACGGTTACTATATATATATATATATATATATATATATATATATATATATATATATATATATATATAAAGCTCTGGGAGGGGGTGGTGGGGGAATGGCAAGACGGGAAAGTTGGCATGGTGTGGATGACCGTGGCGGCGCCGGTAGGCTTGGCGGAGCGAGGTGCGTGGCAGATTATACTAGGGCTTGGTGAAGGGGAAGGGGGGTGCCTGGGGGTGGCGTGGCATGGCGTTGCGTGCCGAGTGGGGGCGGAGGCGCTGTTGAAAGTGGTGGGGCTGGGCGGAGAGTCGTGACGCGGTGTAGAAGGGCGTGGAAGAGGGAGGGGCGGACGCGGATCGAGAGGGGGGGTGAGCACTGACCTGATGCGGGGTCGTGGAAGGTGCGGCGGGAGAGTGTGGGCGGGGGCGGTGTGAGAAGTTTAAGAGCTGGGCGGAGCGAGGGGCGTGGTGGTGTATAGAAGGGTGTGGCAGCGGGTGGATGCGGGGAGGGGCGGGGCAGTTCGGGAGGGGAGGTGAGTCTGACGTAGCCCTGGGTTGCGAGGTGAGCAATGGCCTGACGAGATGGTGCCGAGTCTTGAAAGGGGTGGCGGGGTGGGGGCATGAATGTGGGGCTGGGTGGACCAAGGGACGTGGAAAGGGTGGCGTGGCATGGCGTGGCGTAAGCATGGCATGAGGAGCTGACTGGAGCGTGGGGGTGAGGTTATTGTGAAGGGGATTAGCCGTGGGGAGTGGCGAGTCAAGGCGGAGACGGCGGAGGCGCGCCGCGTCGAGCAGGATAAAGCATGGTTTGATTGATTTTTTGATTTTTTCGCCTTTCCGGGCACGTCAGAATTTCTGGCCATTAGTCCCGTTAGTGTAGTGCATGCTTTTTCTCGGGATATGGCGGTGATCTTCCCCCGATGGATGGCGAGATCCGGCGCCGACCTACCTTCGGCTAGTGGGCTTTCCCCCTAACCAGGACTCTCCCACCAGCGGGGCACCGCCCCAGCCGGGACACGCTCCAAGTTCCCGACCGCTCTCCCGGAATATGTGGTAGTGTAGTGCATGTTAGTGTAAGTGTGTGTGTACGGGAGAGGATAGGACAAGAAAGAGGAAGAACAAATCGCGCGCGGTCCGTGGTCCGTTTCGTAGGGTATTCGGCATTCGCCTAGTGTTGATCGGAGAAACCATGGAAAACTACCGCTCAGAGCAGCCAGCCCAGCGACTGAATTCGATCTAGCTGAAAAGCTAGTGTCGATAATCCTACCACCGTGAGGACTCGAATCTAGGACCTCCCGGTCAGAGGCGCTGCAGTGACATCAGGTACCGCTCCCAGTGGATGCAGCGAGGGTGGTGGGGGCGCATGGTGAGGGGGCGGCTCACAGGGGGGATGCGACAGCCTGGGGAAATGCATTAATAACCGCGGCGAAATGAAAAATGGTTGTCTTCCGCGAAGTTTGGTGGATCCCGTCCGTGTAATAAACAGGGCAAATAAATCACGGCTGGCTCGTTAAGTACCTTCTGCATTCCACTGCCCCCCACGTTGTCCCTGGAATTTAAACGCAAAGTTATTGTCACCTTTGAATTGGTCATGTGCACATTGTTGCTGTTTTGCGATGTCCTAGGGTGCCAAAAACGAATTAAACGTGGCTGGATGAATCGTTTAAATGAGTAGAAGGTGCCGATAAGCCACAAAAAATGTTCTTCGAGAACAACACTTTTTCCTCTCATTATAGGAACTTTTTCGAACCAGTACAAGTTTTTTTAAGGTGGCATTAACTACGAGATCATTGGAGACCACTATTGAGTGTAGGGGTATCTGTATACTGAATGAAGTGATAGGGTGATAATAGGGGTTGAAAGGACGAACACAAAACAATGCCCGAAGTGGGACTGGAACCCACGATATTTCGGTCCAAGTTCGCTACGGCACTACTGCCTTACCGATCTGGGCCACGCGCATCGACTCAGAAGAAGTTTATTCATGAAGTAGTTTACTACTTCATTTCAAAATTAATTTATCAAATACCAATTAATTTTTTTTAAAGTTATTTACTTCCAACGCTGCCTTCAAAGCCTGTTTTCATTTACCCATATGAAAGCTTTCTGTTTGACGCTGCGACAAGAGATGCACTCTTTTAAGCTGTATCTTGGCCTTAAATGATTTAGCGAAGTGACGTACACATTAGTATAAAAAAAGATACAATAGATTAAGGAAACAGTTACTACCTGATTACGTTGAACAACTTGCATTATTGAGGATGTTCATTGTGCAATCTGTAAAGTGCGTATCTAGTTTAAATGGGATCAAATAAATGTCAAGAAAGCTTTCTAAGAAGTTCTGTGGAGGACCTGGTTGCCAAGACCAAAGGGCAGGGCGGTGGGGATGAGGAGGTATTTTAGATAAAATGTTTGTTATGTTTTCCGATTATGAAAACTTATGTGATGTAGGCATGGTTTAAGGTGGAGCTGATCATTAGGAATGTACCTTTGAGCTTCGTTGATTCATTGCAGAAAGCGCGATGGAATACCAGTAACTTTCCTATGAGAGTTTTAACTGCAAAATCAGACGCCAGCTCATCTCTCCCGAATCGTGCCGCGCGGCCGGAGGGCCGTCACTGATAAAATGCGCAAAACTGATTTGTTCCTTTAATTGATTTCTAAACCGTGTCCATTTTCCTCCTGCTTCGGCAGCTTTTATTTCTGTCGGATTTCAACTGACTTCCTAGGGGGCTTCTGCAAATTGAAAATAAATTGCCGAACCGTTGCACAACTACGCAAACCGTTTCTTTCCCAAAATCTGTCACGAGAGAATCTACAAACGAGGAGAAACTTTGGAATTGTATTTGTGATCTCACATATACTGCGTGCGAGTATGCGATCTGTTCAAAAGAATATTGTGATTCACCATCGTTTCCGTTCTTAAGAAAAAAACTCTCTGAAAATGTTTTGAGAAATCATTGAGAGCAGAGCTTACGAAATAAATTTTATGATGGAACGTTATGAGATCCTCTTTTCCTTTCTATGACTTGTCAACAATCACAGAGTTTAAGGAAGGAATATTGTTTAAAATATTTTATTATTTAAAAATAGAAGTTTTAGGGCTTACGTTATACAAGGCTGAAACAATATATAACATTTTCTGAAATACGAATAACTCAAAAACTAGTGATGCTATTTCATAACATACTTCCTTAGTAACGGTTACGTAATATATTTAACACAGTTTCTGCATGAATTAACACCTCTCAGTCATCGTTTTTTGTAAAACTTACGACAAATCGAAGAACATTAGGTCCAAAAACTAAACATTTTCAAGCAAATATCAACACAAATTCAACAGTTAAAACTGCATTTCATACAAGAAAAAATCTTGTCCCAACCATGAGAAGGAATTCACAAAAGTAAATAAATCCCACTTATCTTATCTTGTCTCCGTTCAACAATAAACTTCTCAAATATCATTCGCTGTACTGTTGCTCAAAGCAGCGTGCGATGGTAATAAACAATTAATGTTAAATAAAAGTTCGCACAGATTTATGGTTCTAACTTTTTCAATTTTTTCATGTTACATTTAAATCGTATTTTTAAGAAACAAAACCTCATTGGGCTAATTTCATTTGTTTGCGAATTACGTGATAGAAATCAATCCATTGAAAATACAAATACATTCTTGGCAACATGGACAAAAATATGGATAATGAATTAGGTTTTAAATAATTTCTGAAATGTTAATTTGTAAACATATAAGAAAATCACCAATGTACGAAACAAAGAAATACGAAATATGGTCTTATTCTAACTTACGTAGTATGCAAGTGCCTCGAAGCATTTCTCATGACGAAGCGCTGAAAAATTCGAAGCGGGCGACTGTTTGACACCAAATTACACAAAAAATATTTATATTTTTGAAAAATTGAACATGACCTTATTTGAAGATCTGTTTTTGATGAACACATTTCGTTAAAAAGATATCTTCACAATTGTAGTTGTAGGAAGACACAGACAAAATTTTTAACATTTGCAGTGTTTGAAAAAATCAAGGATACCAACGAACATGATAGTTGTACCATTATCTTAGGCATCCTTTACTCTATCTGAGGTCAAAATGTAACCAAAAATGTGGAGCCGTTTTCAAGAAAAAATGGATTAAAGGAAATAAAAATTGCCCATGATTGACACAAAATTACGCAAAAAGCACTCATATTTTGGAAAAATTGAACATGTCATTATTTGAAGATCTGTTTTTTAAGAAAACATTTCATTCTTAAAACTATATTTATTATTGTATTTATTAGAAGACGCCGAAAAAAATTTTGAATTTTTGCAATTTTTAAAAAATCAGAATTTTCATCGAAAATGAGACCTGACCCCATTTTTTTAAATGTTGCTTAAACATTAAAATTTTTGTACTGTAACATCGTTACATTATGGTTTCGATTTCCCCAAACACTTGAACCCTTCAGAGTTAATAATACACAAATCGAAACCATAATTGAAATTTAAACTGTTGAATCACGCCCGCATCCGGTGCATGCATTTATAAAAATAACGGTACCTCAACGTCTAGAGCGCGTATTCACAAACTTTGATATTTTTGAGCACTAAAACAATAATTGATATTTTTGAGTGGTGGATCCTCTCCGGCTCCCCTTAACTTCGGTTACTTGACAGACCGTAGCCAAGCAGAACAGTTACGAAGGCAGGCTGCCGCCACTTGGCTACCGGCGGTATTTCTGCCATCAGTTTAAAATACTACATAATTATTTAAAATCAATAAAATTCTAAAAACGTCGTTTAAACAGCGTACAAAAGTTTACACAGCGTTTGTTTCTGACTATTCATATGGGCTCTATAACCATTAGAGTTGGTCAAATTTCCGAGAGCGTTCGCTTACTGAGCAGTGTTTAGTAATTGTGACGACATGAAACGTAGGTCTCGCCGAATAATTTTATCTACGAAACAAGTATAGAACTGTTTTCCCACCAATCAGGCAAAACGTGTCACAAAAATCAGGCCTCTTTCAAGATGGGTGTTTAAACGAGTTTGAACGCGCGCCCAAAAACAAAAACGGTAGTGTAAAAATAGAACAGGAGAGTTCGCTATTGTAGCAGAAAGGAAGAAATGCGGCATAATGCATTGCAACAGTATTTTGAGAGCGAACTGTCGACCAGACAAGACGTATAGCAAGATCGACAGACGATACCAGACAAGACGATAGCTAATACTTGAATTCTCTTTATCTTTTCCAGTTTTTTATCTTTTTGTCTTGACGTTCTGTTCAGTTACTACGTTGCTGTTATGTGGGATTTCATTGCATCTGGGTAAAATTCTTGGACGAATCCCTACGCAAGCGAACGCGCGACGGCCACGCTACACATTTTTTAACAGACACGAGCCGGCCCTTCAAGGTCAAAAGATGCCGCGGAGCTGCTGGGAGACGACGCGAGGCCATTTCAACCAGACGACCCCGTAGGAAAATATGTATATTGTCAAGTAAGAACGTTCCAGATGGAATAATTTTATTTTGGACTTTTGATCACAATTTCTGTAGTTCAGGAAGAGACGTAAGAAAATTCGATATCGCATGTGGAGAGTTTTTTTAAACTTTGTTCTGAACCAAGAATCAATCATTCATAAATTTTACTTTTTAAAAAATTAGACCAAAGAATTTAATTTATAGTAACACAAGAAGTTCATAAGTGTATTTGGAAATCAATGCAAATGTGTTCAGTGGAGATTAACTAGTATACAAGGATTTGTTTGAAACTTTATTTGTTGTCAAATGTTATAAAGAATATAGAACTTTGCTGGCAGATTGCTAGTTAGCCACAAACCTGTTTATATCAAAAGTGTATTAGTTGTAAGATTGTTTATTTTCAGAGAGATTATTATTTTTATGTATATGTATATTCATTTATGTATTCAATGTATGTGCGGGATTGGAGATTATAGTATTCTGTTAAAAGTGATTCAAATTTTAGTTATTTCTTGATCATCCGAGAGGAGAGTATCCATGATCCTGATCCCTGTCTTTATATATATTGAAACGCACCGCGTTTCTCAACTGAGATGCGGGTGCCGACATAATTCAAATGACGCGGCAGAGACGGCCGTTCCAGGCGGACTCGTTCCGAACGAGAGTGTGTCCCGCGGCAAGCGAGACAACGGATGCGCAGGCACGAGACTTCGGCAGTTGGAGAGAGAATTTGGAGAGATGCGTGTGTGTGTAATGTCGAATAGTTGAGGGGAGAAGCAGAGAACTTCGGAGGTGAAATAGAAGACTGTGGAAAGTAAGCGAAGAAACGGACGAAGTGAAGGTAAGAGTGGCGAACAAGTTATCAAAAGGCAGTTGGGAAAAGAACTCGGAGAGAGACGGGCGTATGTAACGTTAAGTAGTTGATGGGGGAAGTAAAGAACTCGGGAAGTGCAATGAAAGACTGTGAGTGAAGTGAAGAACAAGGTAAAAGCAAGAGTGGTGAATAAGTAACGGTGATCCGATTGGAATTTGCATATGAAAGGACTGTATCAATACACAAGGTGAGGCGAGAGGCGAACGGAACCACGTTGTTGTGCAACAGTGGGATAATAACGAACAGGAACTAAAACCAGTATTATTGGTAGCTGCGCGCCCCCTGAAAGCGGGGGTGTGGGCAACAATAACCGACGTGGTGCGTGTATGAAAAACATCGCGGGCGGATAACGGCCAAAGGCGCGTGGGAACCGACGCTGAGTCCCCGCTGCCGTCGCCTCGCCGCCGGCCGCAGAAGGAGCCACAGGCCGCCGAGCCGTGCCGAGCTTCACAGGGCGCACTTCGGCGAGATGAAGGGGCCCGCGAACAGCAACGTCGCTATCCACAATCAGGTTTTTGTTCAATGTTTAACCAACTTATCAGGGGTGGTAGCAGGGACAGCAGTGATTCGTCAACATTGTACTTCGATAAATGAAAAAAGATTGACGTACTGTAAATTGTTTTTGTTTTAATTAATAATTAATAAAATTGTTTTTGAAATAAAGTATTCTATGTTCTTTGCCTTAAAAATCTGCTTTTCTAATATTTGTGCATGCAGCCAGAGCCCATTCGCGAAAAAGAACACCTGTCCCGTTGTATAAATTCTGAAGGACTAAATCACCGGCCCGTCATATATGTGTATGTATGTGTATATATATATATATATATATATATATATATATATATATATACATATACACATATATGACGGGCCGGTTATATATATATATATATATATATATATATATATATATATATATACTATAACCTCGTGAGGTTATAGTACCAATTCTCTTCCAGTTACAATTCTCGTTCATTCACTTACGATTTTCAATTATCTGATTTACTAATCTCTAAATCATGTTTAGTAAATATTAATTCACGAATAGTTGTATTTACTATATGATCACATAATAAACATATTTATTACATTACACTACCCACTTACACATTACATTACACAATTATCTGTGTGTATGATTTTTCATTCTGCCCCATTAGTGTTAACAATTAATAGTACAATTTTATGAAAATATTTTTTAGATTTTGACAGATTATTTTCTATATTTTATTTCTATATTTTACGATCACTAAAATGATTTGCAGAAATGGTATTGACCTCTTTTCAAGTTTATGTTTGGAAACTTGGAAGCAATTCTATTGGCAATTCAATAAGAAGGAATAAAATTGGTATAAATAGCATTGACGTAATTTAATTTCATAAATAATACAATGAAATAGCTTAGAGTAGTGAATTGTGAATACATAAAGGCTTAGAATTTGGTATCTACAGATCTGTAGATATAAGTCGAAAAGGTATCTTAGAGTTCGAATAACTTGTCGGCCTATAACTTGTCGGCATCCGCTTTATTAGCTTGACAATTCAAACTGAAAAAATGGTGCTAAAATGTACTTCAAATAATGTCAAAGAAATACTTATTTTTCTTTCATGCATATTTAGTTTTAATGAAAAGATTCAGTTGATTAAGTTTTTTAAATCAGTAGGTTTTATTTTACTAATTTTCTGAGGTTTTCAAAACCACACAAACCAAGCAATGATTTAAACCACTTTTAAAGTTTATGACAAACATTGAAGTTCAATATCCGTTTAGAAAATATTGAGAAATCTACAATATTCAACAGAATCATCCCGATCAACGCTCTGTGATACGTATGTGTCCCCGATACAGTTTGTTATTTTGATAACCGGATTGCATCCAACATATGCACTTGACAGGAGCAGAGTTGCCAGAGAACGATTCATCGCCTCTGCAATCAAAACATAATCGAATGCTTCAAATAGCACATTCATTACAACGTCATTACATCGTTTTTCAAGAGGCACATAATGGAAATTGTCTAGAACGTCCGCTAGACGTCCTCGACCGCAGCGCTACAGCGGCTAGGAGGGGAAGCTCAAATTGCGACAATATCCAGCTTGCATCGACGTCCATAATTAATACCATATAAATGAATCAATGTCCGGCATTAAATTACCTGTGCGACCAGGAGGACGCCGCTGACAGGGGGAGATGAAATTTATTTTACTCACCCGTCCCCTGATCCTGATAGCCACAACATTGATGAACGGCCTGCACTCCAGGCACTCCCACCCCACCCACGCCGCGGGCGGGCTCGACTCGTCGCTCATCGCCTACCTCACCCATCGCCGTTTACCTTTGGATCCGCACGCACAGTTAACTCAGTGGCCAACCAATCTACCAGCCACATTTCCATCAGCTAACACTTCTTCCGATTCATCACACATGCGCTATCTCTTCCTCCTCTTCCATCATCTCCCTCACTCCCATCATCTCTCCATTCCCCATCATCTCCCACATTTTTGTTCACCTACTATTTCTCCCTTCTACCATTCACATTACCTTCTGATCTACCGTCTCCATTGTCGCTACACGTCGTGATCTAGCTCCGTCGCTTCCAGTGCATTTGTCATTCAATGACGTCCCCACCGTCCTTCATACGTGCTTCCTTCTTCCTCACAATCATTATCATTTTCGACTATCTACCAATTTAGGATTATCGCCTGCTCTTTCCTTCATCCCCGTCCGACCGCACTTGTCTATTACCGACCCTACACTCTCATCTTCTTCCGGGTGAGAGATTAAATATTGATTCTGACCGCTTCAATTACTATGATCATTAGTTCCGTGCGCGTAGTGCATTCTTTATTCAGGGAGGTGGTTCTGCTCCTCTCTCGCAGAAAAGTGAGATCCGGCGGCGACCTAAACATCGAGCTGTTGGGATCGGGAGAGATGGCTCAGGACCGACCAGAGGCCCAAGTGCCGACAATGGCAAGATTTTTGACACTAGCTTGTCAGCTAGGTTGAACTCAGTCGCTGTCTGGAGGGAATTCTAGCGACCAGCTGATTTGATCGGTAGTTTTCCGTGGTTTCTCCGATCAACACCAGGTGAATGCCGGAGCAGTACCTTAACAACCGGGTCACGGACCGCGCGCGATCTTTCCTTTCTCTTCCTTGTCCTATCCACTCCCCTTAAACACCCGAACATGCATTACACATGCCGTGAGAGCGGCCGGGAGCTTAGAGCTCGTCTCGGCTGGAGCGGTGCCTCCCTGGTGGAAGATTCTTGATTAGGGGCAACCCCGCTAGGCGACGGTAAGTCGGCGCCGGATGTCGCCATCCAGCGGGGGAAGGTCACCGCCACCTCCTGAGAAAACTATGCATTACACTTACGGTACTAATGAACTAAGCTGTTTACGCGCCCGGTATCACTAACAGCCAACCAACAAAATCGAACGGTTGGGTTTCCCTCTCCAGGTTTCTCCCCAACGTGGCACCGCCCCATCCGGGGCAAGACCTAAGCTCTAATTGTCCTCCCGCTATGAATGGTTGTGTTCTATACGTAAGGGAATGTGTATGTAATAAAGGAAAGAGAATAACACAAGACAGAGGAAGGAAAAATCGCGTGCGGTTTGTGGCCGGTTTGTTTGAGTACTACTCTGGCATTCGCCTCGTATTGATCGAAAATTTTCCTCCACGCAGCATCTGAATTCAAACTCTGCGGTTACTTTAGAAAATCCGCCACTGTCGGAATTCGAACTCTAGGATCTGCCGGATGACGATACTACAGAAACAACGAAGTTGCCACAGGAACCGCACAGCTTCCTTCCCTCTCTTGCAGCCCGGTCCGCACTCACCCCACTCATCCCTATGCCCCGGCGCTTATTAATGCACGTCATAAAGTTCGTGTGAGCCTGCGGCGCAGATTCCGCGTTCGTCAACCCGATAGGCCAGCTGCCGGTTCCGGTGTGAGTGCTCGCCAATCAGGGCGCGGGGGTAGTGAAAGGGAAGGGGGGACGTGGCTGGACGCTGCGCCCTCATGGCGGAAAAGGAGATGATTCGGCCGGGCCAACGTGTGTGCGGGGTCACATGGATGTTCTACAATCCATGATGCAAAACTAGAGGGCACTCTAACATGTCATAGGAATATGTTTGCCCACTCGCAGAACCCAAAACGTCATCAGTTATGTTAATAAAATGACGAATTCATGGAAGGCAACGTAACAGTTGCTATAAATTAAAAGACAAGTGACAGTTCAATAAAGTAATTGTGGAGAGAATACAAAATCATTAATTTCTTTAGAGATTCACATTAAAGCCATATCTCTAAATCGGTCGATCACACGAACTATTGGGGAATCAAAAGACACAAAATTAATACCCATAGAAGTTTTACACTGACCTTCGCACGAGAAAAATTTTTTTTTTCTCGATGCGTGAACACATTCATAAAGAATATCTGTAAATTATTTTGAATTTTTTGTACTATCTGTGTATCTATGCGTTTCATTCGTCTCAAATCTGATATGTAGTACATTACATACGTTTTGTCTTTTGCTTCAATAAATGCCGTTTGTGCCCTCCAGATCTAAAGATGTTCTAGTTAATTTCCTTCTTCACTGATATTCAATTAAACATTATATTCACTAGGAAAAGTAACAATTTTTAGGATGAATTTTGTTGAAAATATTCACAAAATAAATGAATATTGTAAATATCAATATCAAAATACAGTCATTATATTCCAATTCACAATAACTATGTCAACAAAAATTATCTTAAATATTACGAGTTAAGTGGTGTCATGGCTATTTTATTGGATTAGCTTCATAACTACCAATAATATCCCGTGTGTTCATTCAAGCGTACCCCATTCATAAATACAATCAAACTAATTATTTCGCGTTTATTGCGTTCTAGTTCACCTGCCGTCAGGGGAGAATCATTGTAGTCCAAACGAGTTTCCGTGAAACAACAGATAACTCATACACGTGTGTCCTATTTGTAGGATTATTTTAATGTAGTTCCTTACCTGGTATACTCAGAAGAAGAATTTAAAGAATGCAGAGATCAAATAATGCAGAATTCAAATAATATTGAGATGGAATAAAGTTGGTTTGGTTTTATTACACGTTAGTTTTCTTCGATATAGTGTCGTTTTGCATCTTACTAAAATAATAGTTTGGACAATTTCAAAACGAGACCCTTAGTCCGAGTTTGGTAATTAATTGAGTATTGTAATAAGAATAAGTAAGATTTAATATTAAATGTTGTACTAAGCGTTCATTTAGTCTTCATGATTTTTTTTCTGAAAGTCGCGACACTTATTCTACAAAGTACACTTCTTTCAAATAAGTGAGAGCTGGGATTCAGATATCGAAATAGCAGTAAATTCTGCATTAGAAACATTTATTCTAGAAAAATGAAGAAAACTATATGAGCATGCATTACAAAGCAAAGAAGTCTAAAATATTTTGAAAAGAAAACACATATTATTTCGAAGTACTCGCCAATTCTTTACCGCTCTAATTTAATGAAGTATTTTACCCTCTTTTTAGGTAAAGGTAATCATTACGAAAATGAATATAATTTCATACAGTTTGGCATTACGTAACCAAATTGGATAAAATTCTTTATATCCTCACCTTTCCTGGGCAAAGTTTTATCGTAATGTGGTAAGTCATGATAGGGTTAATATTGTAAAGATAACACCATGGAACAAAAAAAATCACACCAACAGGATTAAAGTAGCTGATTTCAAAGGAAACTGTCACGTTGATTTCGAAAATGATTATATAGCGTTTCTATAACGCAGGGTTGAAAAAATATTGACATATTTAGTATTTGAAATAAACAAATCCTATAATAATATTCGCATTGTCACTCTTGATATATTACTACAAAATGTTATAGCGTGCTTCATTTGAGGTGAGAAGTTAAAAATGAAATGCGCATATTCGTTCAATAATGCTGAAACATCTTGGAAGGAGAAATTCCTATTGCATTATTTAAAAATGCATTGAGCCTTCTTACTCTTGTATTCCTGTTTACTCTCTCTGACAAGAAACCGGCAGTAATCTCCCATCTGGCATATCTTTTCCGTTTCATCTTGAAACTGTTCAATACGTTCATAACCAACATCACCCAAAATCTTGGGGAAAAATTAAGATAGAAATGAAGAAAATGAATTTTCAAAGACATTGTGCACCTCATATTTTTGTAGTCTTCTAACCATTTTTTGATCAATGTTTAATAATCGTCTTCTTTCTTTGTTCCGATAAATGTATGCATAACTTAAAGGATTGCCAAGCTACTAGCTTCTTGTCTCGCAATGTTTTCCAACATTTCGTCCAATAGAAGTTCTATGATTTGCGATGAAAATTACTTCATTTAATTTTGCATTACTCATCCATGGGAATATTTCACTGCTTTAAAACTATATTTTGAGAAATCTATACTCAATTCCCATCTATTTACATTATAGAGAATACACAATTTATTCATTTAAGCTCCTAATGTCTGCACAAAAACAAATAGAACCTTCAAGAGCAGAATATTGGGCAAAGTTCTCGTGTCTGTTTCTAAACTCTCAATTTTTTGTCCCATCAGCAAGTAGTGTCTATTTCTGTAATCTGGAGCCTAGCAGTTCAGATATTTTTTGTTGATAAATTCAGGTTCCGTGCCATTTCATTTAGGCCTTCCTGCTCTACTAAGTGCAGGTCAGTGTCAGACTTTCCTGGTAAATAGCAGGAATCTTTTGAAGTGGGGTTTCTATTTCTGGAAGAAACACGGCTTCAGCTTTATCACAGTTTCCTTCACAATATTTTGACAATGTTTCTGGGGATACAGCCACTGGTAATTCGTCGTTTGGTGACACAGGTCGCATGGCAGAAGATTTATGTGAGTAATTGATATGGACTGGCTGATATCTTTATCATCAAGAAGAAGCAGTCATTAAAATGGTTTGTTGGTATTCTCCACAATATCGGTCCAGCAAATGACAACGATTTGAGCTTCCCATACAACCGCATACCCAAGGTTTGTTGTCAAGGTGACAAGACTGGTGAGCAGCCCATGGTTTGTTCTGATCACAAATATGTCAGCCACAGTATAAAGAATACGCAAGTTTTGTAATTTCATATTATTATTTCTTTGAAGTTGGGTGTACATCTTCCACACACGTAACAGAAGTTACTGGGTCGATTAGCCACTTTTGATGTGAAATGACGATTTACATTTTATAGAGCCGATTGAATTCAACAGATAATATAGCGACTTTCACTTTGTAAGAAAGAAACGAACTCTAACGTATTAATGTATTAGAGGCACACGCAAACCAAACACGACTTCACGCGCACTGCGGGTACAGATCCGCGTGACACCGACTGATACAAAATCTGCCATCCGAACAGTTGGATAGTTGCGATAAGGTAGGGCCTACATTAATTCTTTTCGGTGACTCATACGCAGAAGGCAATATGAGGGTTCACGTGACTTGTTTTCAAAACATCCACTAAGACTCTTAAGACCTACTCGTAATTGAGCGCGACTACCGGACAAGAGAGTAAAGACGGCAAGCTTCCAATACCAAAAGTAAAAAGAAGAAAAAAACACGAAAGACTAATTTTCTTGATATCTTATGAAAGTTCCCTAGATGAACTGAACAAATATTTTATTTTTAAATAGATTTTTTGCATATTTATTATACATATCTTACAGATGCAATTTAAATGTGTTAGCGCTAATAGTAAAATACGGTATGTTATGGTATAAAGATAAAGTATATTTAAAAATTGTGACGTGATATGCCATTTGCGTTGTGATATTAGTAATCTACTAATAAAATTGAGTACGTCGCGCACTCTATCTTCCTGGCGGTACAAAACTTGTTCCCTTGTGTAATCATGAGAGATAAATTATTATGAATGGGATGAATTGTAATACGTGGTGGTCTGAGAATTCTACCTCACCGGAATAACATTGAAAACTAGTGATGCTGCAGAATGGCACAGGCTTTTTCATAGTAGTTTTATCATATTCTTGGTGTCGCCTAGTTTTACGATCTTGCCCCATCTTCTTGCCAGCTGCCATCAATCGCTGCCCAAAATACATTTTTTTAAGTTTTCTCAATTTCACGGTTTCCTAAAATTCGATTCGAAATATTACTTTTAAAATTTTAAAGAAGAGAAAGGCCTCGTCTTATATGGCAATTTTTGTTGAAAAAAAGGGAGTCATTTTTAAGAACATGGCATTTAAGCGTCACTGTAAATGTGAAATTTGAAGCTTTTTTCACTGAGAAATTGAGTTTTCGCAAATTTTCATTTCAAGCATTTCTACTCGTAAATGTAGTAATATATAGAAACCACTGAAAACGTACATTTTCAGGGCAGGAATAGGGGATGACGTACGGCGCGCGCGATGGCACCACTTGTGCACGATGGTGCCGCTTTGAGCCGGCGCAACCCCTGCGGGAAGGCGGTGCGCCGAGGCCTAGTCAATTATATGCGAAGAATATGAAATGCGAATCGTCCATCCAGAAGGCAAGCATTAAAAAAAAAGATCTCCACCTAGTTGAGCTGCAAGCCGGGCATGCCCGTGTATGGTCACCTTAAGATGCCTTTTTACAAATTATCCTCCAACTTGCCAGGCTGGAAGCGGGATATGTTGGTGTATAGTTACCTTAAAATTCATTTTTTTAAGTCTTCTCCACCTCCATGCAGGAATTAGGGGATGAGGTGTGGCGTGTGCGATGACTTGTGCACGAGGCCCACAGAGGGCCGCTTTGAACAGGCGCAACCGGTGCGGCGTGGCGGGACAGGGGGCCGAGGCGTGATGAGCTAGGATGGGTTTATTTAACGGGTGAGCGCGCAAGAGAGCGAAGTCATGATCATCTCCGCCGCCACCCTTGTGACCTCGTTTCCGTCCACCCTAGCCGCTTCCGGCGTCACCGTTCGCCTTGCACCAGCTCACCTCGCACTGAGGAGGGAGATGTAATGTAGAGGAATTCTGAGTGTAAAATTATATTAAAGTATTGTTTTCCACAGCCATAAGCGCATAAGCAAGGTTAGCAACGTTTGAAAAACTGTCTAGTTTAACTGTCTAGTTTATGTCTATATTAAGTCTTTAAAAAAATATAGAATGCAAATGTAAACTAATCCATTATATATCATTGTTTTGTTAAAATAAACATTACTTTTCTTTTTGATGATCAGTATAGTCTCTAATTGTATAAAAACAGTTATGCAGCGGAAAAGATTTTACTTTTAACTTAAATCTGTGTACCGACTTTAAACGTTTAGTATCGTCTGGCAATAGGTTGTATAGTAACGTACTACATGTATGTGGATTTCTTGTAATGAGCTGTTGATACTGACACTTGATGAACGTGAATTCTACGACGTATGTTGTAATTATAAATATCAGTATAGCATTAAATTATTTTCCCACCGTTAAGTAAGCCAGTTTTGACAAATATTAGTTTCGTAAATAAACAGGCAAGGCAATGGTAAGATTTCAAGCTCAATGAAAATAGGCTTGCAGGGATCACGTGGATGGCAATGGCGAATTCTCCGATACACCGCGTATACCTAGTAATTCGAAGTGAATAATAAATATAACGTAAGTTTTGCAATTCTCTAAAACGTTACTGAGATTTTGAAAGCAATAAAACAGAAACGAAAAAATAACTTTTGCTACCGAGAGCCAATCTTCCACATCCATAAGCGCTAGGAAGTGCCATAGAGTGAGAAGTTTCAAACAGTTGTTAATGCTGCTCAGAGTATTCGCTAGTGCAGGCGAAGGAATCGCATGCCAGCCGCGATAACCTACGGCGCATGTTTCAAAGGCGGGGAGAGGGGAGGATGCGCGTCTGGAAGGTCGGAATGCACCGCAAAATATTGCGGTGAACAGACCTTATCTGGTCGTTCGTAACTTATGCTTCTCTCATGCTTTTGTGAAAATTGAGTGTGTTAATGATCCAGAAGTTAGTGGCTTGTGTAATTGTCTTAAAAAAAATATTAAGAACGGAATTTTATAGTATTGGGATTTCAGAAAAGCTCAAAATATAAGACAACGGCTTCTTGTGCGGTATACTTAAAATAATGTTCAGAATTCGTCACTGGTGGATGGCATTTTTTCATTATTCGAATAATTTTCTGTTGCAATCTAAAGGTCTGGGTACTACAGGATGAGCTTCCTCAGAATGTTATGCCATATTTCAGACGGGAATGTACATTTGCAAAACACACGCAACGAGCTGCATGAAGACAGACAGAATTTGAAAGAATTCTGAGTACGTAACATAACGAACTTGTTTATTATGTTAAAGTGTTTGCTCAAAATGTGCAATATTCTTTGTACAGTCTTAATTATTTATTCATATTGTGTTATGTTTCAAGATCCCATTAATATCCTCTGGTATAAAATCCCCATTAAATGGAGATGAAATAGTAAGCAATTTTATAACAATACATACTTATGACAAATCCTTATTTTCAATCCTTCAGTTAATGAAAGACAAAAAAAATCAGAAAACGGGGAGGGTGGAAAGCAGAGTTCAGGAAAAAAATGAGCGCGCGTTTGCTGGTGGAGCAATGCGTGACCTTTTGTGTCGGACTGTTACATTCAAAATATCCGTTTAACACGCGTCGCAAACAAATCAAAATTACTTTTAAAAATGCTTATCTAATTTATGACAATATGAGCATCATCATATCATTGAATTCGTCTTTTTACGCTCGTCATGATAGAATAAAAAAGTGTATTGTTCCATTTAAAAAAACAAAGTTATCTCAAATATCTCGTAAAATACAAGTGAAAAAATATAAATGAGTACACGTATCAATTAGCTCCATTGCCTCGTGCACTTTCGTGAAAACTGCATTGCAATAACTTTAACTGTTTAAAAGTAACAGAAGGTGCTAAAGTTACGTGACTCACTCTGTATAGTGAATAAAGGAAGGTTCAAGCACACTTCCTTGAGGCACTCCTGACTTATAGGAATAAGTTCTGAAGTTTCACCATTAAATGTTATTTGAAAATATCTCTGTGAGATACGATTTTAATAAGTGATAATTGTCGTTTTTCTGAACCCAAACTGATGATGAAGTATTATTTCTTTTTCTTGTAGAAGTGTTGTAATCGGCTGTCGAGTGGTCGGTGCAAACCAACCGCCGGACCAAAATTTCTGTGGGACGACTTGCCTCTACACGATACAATTTGTTGGATTGGCTGGCCGGTCGGCCCGACAAATCGGTACGTGTGTAGGGGCCTTAAAATAGGAAATTAAATAATTAATATAAATAAAAATTAAAACAACTTTTATTAAGATAAAATAGGTATGTTTAACATTATAAAGAATTCACATTATATTTAAAATTTTAGATGAATACATACTTTACAAGGAATTTGATGAGAGAACATTATAAAATTGACCCTAATTGATGGTATCATGTTTAAACATACTTCCTATAAATAAACAATCACAATTAGAAATCTCGTTATAACACATTCAACATTTTTAAACTTAATAATTAGCATGTAAGTTTGGATATTCGTGCTCTAAATTAATTCAAATTGAAATTTCGAATTTAAAACGAATACATACATGTGATGAATTTAGAATGAAAGAAACATTACAAATTGTCAACAGTTCTTGGTAACTTGGTGAACTAAAATCCCTATAAATTTCAAACAACAATTATTATTGTGGTTGGAGCAAATGCAAATTTTTTTAGTCTAGAAATTAAGATAGGTATACGTTTAGAAATATTACTTCTAAATTAAATTATTAATTATGTGAAGCAAGGCAAATTCCAAATATAGAAAAACCATACTCACATGAAATATTATTATTACTATTATTATATTATTATTATTATTATTATTATTATTATTATTATTATTATTATTATTAAGATTATTACTCATCTACTTCTCAAGAAATGTCGAAACATTCTTGCTCCAGACACAGCTTATCTGCAAAAATATATGGAGCTGCTAAAATAAAGAGCTTCCTCAAACAGAGTTCTAAACAACTTCTGCATAGTCCTTCATTAATAATGAGTATAGGGATGTCTTTGCTTCCTTGGCCGTTCATCTACCAAGTTTAAGACTCAACTACCTCCTGGAGTTGCTTGCCGAACCCAGTAGAGCGGCCTTTCGCATACTTCTGAGGTGTTTTTTCAAGTAACTGCAGACAATTTCCAGCCTTCCTTCGTGACTACACCATTAGCTGATACAATTGTAGGTTCTATCTCCACTCTTTGCAATCTGTACATATCCTTCAACTCAACAGCTAGTGACTGGTATGTTCGTTTATTTTTATCAACAGTTGACACTAGGGTATCCTCTGCAGAAACTCCTCGCTATTTTATCATATAAATCTATGTCTGGTTTATTATTATATTAATATTGTTATTATTATTATTATTATTATTATTATTATTATTATTATTATTAATATTATTCGCTTTTATGTCACTAATTGCAACAGGGAAAATTCTAAGCTGCCTCCAGGTGTCATCAGTCTTACAGTGAATATAATCTCACCTCACCACTCACAGCAGTTTACACCTACGCACACAATCGTTTCCCGCGGATATTCGGTGGGACATCGCTAGCTTGCAAGAATCCGTTTCACCCGTTCAATACAACCGCCCCCCAGACTCGCGGCAATCCGCTCGTCTACTCGAATAATTTCCAAACACGATCCGTTTTGGAAATTGCGTGCGAATTTATTTAACGGACCGCCGCCTGCGCTCGCCCGTGCGTGTTATCTATGTAAAACACGAAATGACGTGCGAATGCATAAGGCTGGAGTACGCCCGAGTGGCCGCCGGTCGGTCAAAGTTCCCTCTGATAGGTGCTGATGAGTGTCGGAGTGCACACCGAGTGCGGATACGCCATGCGATATGTTTTCTGTTTTTTGCCGCGATGGACGCCTCAGTCGAGAAGACGCAACTGCCACGTGGAAAATAGGTTGTGACAATTCGTGAATTTTTACTTTCTCCCTTCTACTACGTACTTATGTAGTGAAGAGAAAAGACTGAAATGCTGCAGCGAAAACCGACGACTACTCGTCTTAAATACTTTGTTACATTAATATTAAAACATTGGATATATCTTATTTTCAAGTGGAGTAAAATACATCCTCTATACCTTATGTAATTAGAAGACGTGCTTCGTGGGTATTTGATACCGAAAAGTTGGTTGATGGCAAAACGTCTGCGCGTCCGTCAGTCTGTGTGTCTTCCATCTGTGGCCAATGCTAGTGCCTGACACATTCAGACATTTTTCTCTCAAACTGATATTCCCCGTCCTATCTGGTCGAACTCGAGACCCTAACAATTTATACCGGACATTCTGAATTTTTTTATTTATTAATTTATTTAGACAAAAAGAGTCAAAAACTTTATGTGACGTATGGGGGAGAAAATCATCACGCTTTCTTGAGTTTAAGAATCCCTTCCCAACAATTCAACTATTAATAGTTGAAAGATGAAAAAATAATAGTAATAATAATAATAATAATAATAATAATAATAATAATAATAATAATAATAATAATAATAATAATAATAATAATAATAAATTTAAAAAAGCGAGAGATTAATTAATGCATAATATGAGCTCAATTTAGTGTTTAATTCTGTTATATGTACATTCCATTTGAGGTTTGATTGAATTGAGAGACCTAGAAATTTTGTTACCTTAACATCAGCTAATTGTATACAGTTCATTTTCAATGGAGCATACGATTGCCGATTTGAAACGCGAAATTGCATTGAGACCGTTTTTCCTTCGTTAACTATTAATATGTTCTTACAAAACCAATTTGAAACTTCTGAAATTGTACTATTTATTGTTTCTTTTTTGCAAAGAACATTCGTGTCATCGGCAAACAGAACTGTTCTTCCGTTTTTAATACATGAGGGCATATCGTTTACGTACAACAGAAAGAGGATAGGACCTAAGATCGAACCTTGTCGGACCCCATGTTCAATTGGCAAAGAATTGGAAAGATAAGTAAATAATTTCCTTTCGTGCCAGTACGGTATTTCTACTCTTAGATCGATGTTTAAGGTACGAGGTTATCCAATCTAGGGCAATATCACTTCCATTAGAAGGTAATTTTGAGAGCAAGATGTTATGGTTAATAACGTCAAAAGTTTTCGAAAAATCTAAAAATATCCCAATGTGTTTTTCATTTTTGTCCATTGATGAAGCAACATCTTTGAGCAAAAAAATGGCAGTTTCCGTAGATTTTGATTTTCTAAAACCGTGTTGCGAGTCAGAAAACGCTTCGTTTTTCCTGAGGAAAGTTTCCATTCGCGTATGGAAAGCCTCTCTAATATTTTTGAAAAAAACTGACAAAAGAGAAATAGGCCGGTAATTTTGAATTTCATTTTTGTTCCCTTTTTTAAAAAAATGGCTTAATTTTTGCTGTTTTGAAACTATCTGGAAATATTCCTGTGCACAAGGAAGCATTGAAAATGTGAGTTAATGGTTGTATAATGGCAGGTGCACACATTTTTTAATAAACAATCCGGAAATTCATTCCAACCAGGTGAATATTTATTTTTTAGAATACTGACTATTCTGAGGATTTCGTTGGAAGAAGTTTCGGTAATAAACTTCGCGCATAAACTCTTTCGAGGAGCATATGACGTTGAATTTTGTGGATTTAGTCCTTTCGTGAGATCAACCGCAATTCTACAAAAGTGTTGGTCGAAGAGATTCGCAACTTTTTCTGAATTACTTGTTTCTCTTTCATTATCCTTTAAAACAACATTCTCTACGAAATATCGTGATGGCGTGATCGTATTTTTTACGATATTACACATTGCTTTAGCTTTGTTTCTAGCGTTCAAAATTTACTCATTATTTTTCATTATTATTTCATTATTATTCATTTTATTCTGATTGGGACGGGGGGGACTTTTCTTAGGTCTAAGAATATTTTCGAAACTTTCTCAAAAATGTCGAATGTCTCGTAAATGTTAGAATTTAAGATAGCTAAAATGTAAATCATTACCTTAATGTATGTGGTATTCGACAGAAGGGAAAAAGTTCATTCTATTTCTATATCAAACACTACATCGAAATATGAAAATGATGAGTTCAAACTGTGTTGGACATGAAATCCTCGAAATTTCCTTCCTGCGGGTCGCCTACGCATTCTCGATCTTATAATTTCTACGAAAGGATACAGTAGAAATTATTTTCTGTGTAAGTCAATATAATAACACGAACTCTCCTGTGTGTTCACGAATTGAGTCATGTACTTTAGTCATTCAAATATGAACTGGAATCTTGTAGTACTGCGTTATTGGTGACACAAAAAAATACAAATGGAGTCCCTTATTTTTCACCATAGTTTTCTTCAACAGAAATATATTTTCTCCATCGCACAGGAAACTTTCCAATTCCTTCGTGGAAAAGAAGACAGTTGCCGTAATAGCAGATTACGCACGTAGTTTGACCGCAGCGTTCTTGTTGCTCTTATCTGAGTTTTCTTGTATTTATTCCAATTTTTATCACATACTTTAAAAACGCATTCGTGACATGGCTACCGCTCGTTTTACTCTTTTTACTCTCTACACTCTCAAAGCCGACCTCCTGAAAGCCTTCACACACGTACACAAGAGTTTAGATCAACATATCTAAGGTAGGAAGAGGTAGCAAGTCGGCAACACTACGAATCTTCCCAACCGAACACACGTGACTACACACAAGACACAGACAACACATCCAGTCCCGTGGCGGCTCGTGGGTATTCGCACGTTCGAATGTGCACACCCAAATTCATTCGGTGCAATTTCTCTCAAACATCTCTTAACAAGAGAGGAATACAAGTCCTCTCAGATCATTTACGAAACATGGTATTTCAAAACACGCGCCGTTCGGAAGCTGCGATTGCCGGTCATTCCGCCTTCTTTCGTGAAAGCCTGCCGGAGCACACTCGGGAGAATGCGACTGAGGAAACGGCGTCCTAGGCTGCCGCGGGGCTGCAGGGGGAGGAGGGGGAACAACGGTGGCTGGAGCATCCAGTCCGCGATACTCCTACGGCGCCGGCGCAGTGGCGATCTCTGGAAGTGCCTTGACATGTCTCGAAGATATAACACTCGGGTAGCTCAAGTTTTTAACAGAAGTGTGACATTGGACGAAGAAAGTGTGAGATATCTCTCCACCTAAATGAGCTTTCGCACTAGCGCGCGAAACGCGAACGCTTTGCTGTGCAGTGTTGCATTCATAAAAATATTAATTGAATATTATAGATAGATAGATAGAAATTTATTCTACAATTGGGCAAATGATGCCCGGTGGCAGAATGCAAAATTACAATTACAAATAAAATAATATATAAAAAATAAATATAAACAAACAAATTGACTGTCATTTCCTATATATGCAGATGGCATTTACATACCTATACTAAACATGAAAATGCATATACACTACCATATAAATGAATAAACTTACATATTACACAAATATACATACATACAAACATATACGCGTATATACATAGAGAGACGAAGGAACCCTCACCTACACACCAATCAGAACTTATTCAGTCATATTCAGAAGAAATGAAATCACTTCACTTCACTTCACTGCACTGCACTGCATATAACTTTATCTAAATATTAATTGTTCAATACTTTTTCTGTAGACTACGCATAATCGCACCTTTTCACTTCACTTCACTTCACTATACGTTTTCACCCTACTGACTAATTTCCTATATTTTTTTTCTAAACCCTCGCGCTGAGCAAGGAAAGGGCTCAAAAACTGTCGCAGGCAAATCGTTCCAATCTACTATAGTTCTGTTTACGAAGGAGAATTTCCCTACGTCCGTTCTTTGTATTCTTGTTCTAATTTTATATTTGTGATCAAATCTATTTAAATAATCTGGTTTATCTAGCCTTCCCCGAATTTCCTGCCATGCGAAGCAACCAACTTAAGATTTATACAGCGCGCAAAGTCGTGCCCTCTTCCTCCGGCGTTCTAATGATTCCCAATGCGCAGGTGTATTCCTCCGAAATGTATATTTTGCCGCTCCTCTCTAAGCTCTTTTTAAGTCCTATTCTGTACGGATCCCAACAACTGGCTCCGTATTCCATTACCGGCCTGACAAGCGAGGTATACGCGATTTCCTTTGCTTTCGTATTACATTTTTTAAGATTTCTCATGACGAAATGCAAAGACCTCCAAGCTTTACCCACTACATAGTTCGTTTGTTTCTCCCACCCCAATTTACAATCCAGGAGAATGCCAAGGTATTTACAGCTCGAGACTCTCGGAACTACGTCATTACCTAGCTGATAAGGTATTGTATGAAAAGCTCTGGCCCTACAAAATGTGATCGCTTTACTTTTCTTTCCATTTATAGTCATTTTATTAGCTATTGCCCAATCGTAAATTTTATTTAAATCGTCCTGTAGTTGAAACATATCGTGCTGGTCTGCGATTTCCCTATACAATATACAGTCGTCGGCGAAGAGTCGAATTTTTGACGTTATATTTCGCGATAAATCATTTACAAAGATAAGAAACAGCAGTGGGCCTATGACACTGCCCTGAGGAACCCCGGAAGTAATGTTACCCTTTTCCGATAAGTGCTGTCCAATTCGGACTTTTTGATTTCTATCGCGAAGAAATTCATTTATCCATGCTATTACCCGCCTGTCAATTTTAGCATCAATAAGTTTAAGTATCAATATGTCATGCGGAACGACATCAAATGCTTGAGCAAAATCAATAACTATTGCATCCACTCTTCCCCCTACATCAATTACTTCCGACAAGTCTTGAGTAAGGGAAATAATCTGACTCTCACACGAAAAGCCATTTCTGAAGCCGTGCTGTCCATGAAATAACCATTCTGATTGATCCAAATGATTTATAATCGAATTAGATAATAATTTTTCAAACAATTTACAGACTACTGACGTAAGACTAACTGGCCTATAATTTTGCACTTCACATTTTGGTCCATTTTTTAAAATTGGCACTATTAAGGCAGATTTACAATCATCCGGTACACTTTCGTTGTTGATTGATATATTGAAAAGTCTGACCAAATATGGTATTATTGTTTCCCCTGCTATCTTTAACATGTCAGTTGTAATACCATCCGGACCGCAAGACTTACAGTTTTTCATATTTTTCAAATGTGAACGTACTTCCGTTTGATCAATTTTGAATATATGATCCACGTCATTGTGCCCTATGATAATTTGGTTAGCTTTTTGTTTATATGTGTATTCTCTTGTTTTAAAGTGAGTTGCAATTACAAAACCACTCCGAAGTATTCAAGCCCCAAGTGTATTTTGTAAATGTATGTTTTAGGCTATGATTCAATGCGTTTTGAGAAACGGAAATCAGAGAGTTTGTTTTTCAAGAGTGTTTGTGCAATTAACAATCAATAGCGTTGGAAATATGAAACGTAAGAAATCAATGATTTCAATGAAAAAGCAACCGCAAAATTTGCTGAAAAGAAACAAAGGCATGGAACTGTTCGGCATGCTTTCAGACTTCATAAGATTTGTGTTTAATTGTCATTATGTATGTTAATGAATATAAATGCATGCATGTAATGTCTGTGTGTGTGTAAGAGAGAGAGAGAGACAGACAGACAGACAGACAGAGAGACAGAGAGAGAAAGACACACACACACTTAAATATATATTCCGTTGAAAAGGTTTTCGAAATTTCTGTTGTACAGCTTCCTTCGCTAAAAATGATATTACTTTGTATATACAGGACTCCAACAAAGAGAGCTGCAAATTATATTTTGTTCTTAGAAAAACTGGAGATAACACTGTACAAAGTCAGCAATCGCTCTTTTAAAGCCATTGTTGTATGCGGAGATTTTAAACATTGATTTCCTGGTCGAATCTTGCGAGAAAAAACAGTTTCTCGGTTTTATTAATTCTTTCAGTTTAGATGTTACAATAAATGTGCCTACACGGATCATACTAAATTCAATGAGAGCAATCGATCAAATTGTAATTAAGAAAACTACTACTCGAACTCTTTGTTTCAACTTCATAGTTGAAACAAAAGATTTACGATAAAGTGATCACGATGCAACAATTCTTACCATCATAAGAAATGCGAACACTAACACAATAAATAACACACGTATGACTAGATTATTTACTAAATGTAAAATAATATTATTCATTGATTACTTGATGCAGGAGTCATGGGACGCGGTAATACTGTTGATACAAACAATATTTTTTTCAACGCTTTCATTTCATTTTAACATTTGTTTTCCTCTTCAAAAAAGAAAGTTAAATATTTCACGGAAAAGCAATTCTTGGATAACAAAAGGGATTATGCCTTGATCAAGCGAATTCTTTCTCTCATTTGTAAACATTATAACGTATCACAAGATTTCCTCTACTTTAAAAAAATACAAATCATTGTTAAGAAAAGTCATCAGGCACGATCAGGATATTTTGAACTCGAATTACTAAACAAAAGCAATGCAGAATATAATAAAAAAATACAACCAAAGCAAAGAGATACCTTGTAGATGATGTTTTAAAATGTGCGATAGAAATGTGAACGATCCTGCAACTTTGTCTAGTCTCTTTAACCAATACTTTTCGACAATTGCTGCCGATCTTAATAAGGATCTTCCGTAACAAAATTCAACATCAGTCGTTACCCCGAAAATTTTAGGTATGATGTTCGTTTCCAAAACTTCATATGAAATTCTCAAAATAATCGGTAAACTAAAAAATATTCGGCCGGTTTAGATGAATTTCCGGATTGTTTGTTAAAGACCTGTGCGTCCGTCATTATACATCCGTTAACTCATATATTTAATGTATCCTTACGTCCGAAACTTTTCGAGATATTTCCAAAACAACTAAGATTAAGCCGCTCTTAAAAAAAGGCAACAAAAATTGAATTCAAAATTATCGGCCAATTTATCTTCTGTCAGTTTTTTCAAAAATATTAGAGAGACTTTTTTACAAGAATGGAAACCTATCTCAGTAAACACGACGCGCTTTTAGATTGCCAACATGGATTTATCTACGGAAACAGTCATATTTACTTTTCTTAAAGATGTCTCCTCATCATTGGATCAAAATGAAGCACGTATTGGATTATTTTTAGATCTTTCGAAAGCTTCCAACGTAATTGATCATGACATTTAACTTTCAAAATTACCTTCATATGGAATCCCTGGTATTACCCTAGATTGGTTATGTTCGTCCCTTAAAAACCTATCTTAGAGAGTGAAAATACCTTACTGAAATGACGGAACATTATGTACACACCTTTCCAACTCTTTGCAAAAAACACGCGAAGTTTCTCGCGGAGATCGATTTTAGGCCCTATGCTCCTCCCTTCCTACTATACGTAAACGATATGCCATCGACGATTCGAAACGGAAGAACAGTTCTCTTTGCGGAAGATACAAACATTCTTTGCAACAAAGAAACCTTAAATAGTACAATATCAAATGTTCCAAATTGGCTCCGTAATAACAAATAGTAAATGAAAAGATAACAGTTTTAATGGTGTTTTCCATTTCAAATAAACAATTCTGTCCTCTATTGGAAATAAACGGTGTACCGTTGACTGAGGTTAAGGCAACAAAATTTTTAGGTCTTTAGATTCAGTCAAACTTCAAATGGAACGTCAATTTAAAAGAGTTGAACACAAAGTTAAGTTCATTATGCTACGCGTTCAGAATTCTTTCAAATGAAATCAGCCTTTATTCTTCTCGTTGTGTACATTTCGCGAAGTTCATTCTCGCCTGAAATGTGGTACAATATTCTGGGGAAATACATCTTATAGCTCCCAGACTTTTAGATTACAAAAACGAATCGTACGAATAATAACCAGATCCCACCCACGTGATTCTTGTAAGTCTCTCTTCATTAATCTAGGAATTTTACCATTACCAAGTCTGTTGATTTACGAATCAGTGGTTTTTGTAAAAAATGACTTGCTTAAGGGCGGGAATATATTTTCAGAAAATGCCTTAGTCTATTACTATAACACTCGACGTAGAAATCATATTCATCAGGTGACAGTATCAACAGCTCATTGCAAAAACATTCACATATAATACATGTACATTATTTTACAATTTCCAGATGGCATTTAACGAATAAATTCGATAGAAAAGTTAAATCCTATATCGCAGCGTCTGGGTCAATGACCCCATCTCGATCAGGTTTTTCGTCCAGGCAGGAAGTATTATTCCTTGACGAAGGACATGATGAGGGAAAAGAGCACAAATTTATTGCTGATTTGTCCATGAAAATAGATTTTATTTCATCGGAGCGAATACATTTGTTAACAATCCTTGCAAAAACGCTAATGTTTTCTATATTGAAAATTCAATTAGTATATGGCTTAGGAATGGGGACACAGAATTTACTTCTCCCCTAGCACGTCACACACAGTTTTTAACTGTTTCTGACGTAAAACAAATCAATTAAATAAAAAAATAAGGATCGTCTTCAAATCGTTCTCCACCTAATGCCTCCTTTATTGGATCAAATATGTGGTAGTCACATGGGAACAAGTCTGTAAAGTAAAGGACGTGTTCTAGAAGTAGCGTGGATTGATCGTAAGTCAGAGCTTGTGTATGCGACCACTGAGGCTGACATCGTGAATCGGTGCCGCAATCCGATCCATCCGCGCCAGCCGCCGGCAGTCGTCATCACACTGACGCCCTTCATGGCATTCATTTGCCACTTTATTTGACACTTCTGGTCCCAATGCAATACTTGCTTTTTACTCAGAGAAGAATGATCAAATTGTTCGAGTCTCTTGAAAATTTCTATCAATTTTACACCTTTGTAGGCGAGAAAACGAATAATTACGCATTGCGCAACAGATACTTACTTTCTGTTCATTCTAGTGATACTGCATTGCCAGACGTGAATATGAGGACCGTGTGCATAGCTATATCTCTTCTCTTTTTTCCCGTCACAGATTCCCGGGGACGCCGCGCTGATTGTTTATTTGTCTCGCGTATTTACATAAAGTTCCGGTTTATATTTGAATGACCCTCGTGGATGAAATGATGAACCAAAGCAAAACGACGCAAAACGACGGTGTACAATCTGTAAAGTGCAGCGCAGAGGGATGGAGGTTGAGGACGAGGACTGAACAGGGCACGTGGTGGAGCAGAAAGAGAGTCGAGGCGAGGAAATATAGAAAGGATGTTTAAGTTATGACGGAGGCTTCTAAACTTCTGTTTATGAGTAGGAGATTGTAAGAACGTAGAATCTGTGGGTAAGGACTGAAGGGGCGGAAAACGAAGGGCCAGGAAATACAGGTGTTTGGATGGCAA
Organism: Teleogryllus occipitalis; assembly: GCA_011170035.1. Taxonomy (NCBI): domain Eukaryota; kingdom Metazoa; phylum Arthropoda; class Insecta; order Orthoptera; family Gryllidae; genus Teleogryllus; species Teleogryllus occipitalis. The sequence goes on along the minus strand of BLKR01003284.1, from coordinate 63,708 downwards.
GTGTATGGGCGGCAAGCGTATGGGCGGCAAGCATATACCAGCGAGTGAAGGAACGGTAAGTGTATGGAAGGGAAGTTTAAGTGTATAAGAGAGGAATATAAGGTTGGGGAAATAAAAGCATGGGGAAATGTCAGAATGAAAAAATGTCAAATCAGGGGTAAGTAACGGGGGAAAATGTCAGGATGTAACCGCAGACAAGTAAAAGAGAGAGATGCAAAGCTAGGAACTTGAGGAAACGCAAATGAACACCGAGCAATGCAGGGGAAGGGAACATTAGAGGTGCGTGACCAGGGGGCGCTGCGACGTGGGTGGGGGTGGAGAGGGGCGAGGGAGGCGCGGGAGTGGGGGGCAGAGGAAGGCGGAGACGCGCGCGGGGTGGAGGGGAGAGCGGGGGCGGAGGGCCGGGCGTCGCAATTTCCGCCGCAGTGACAACGCGGCGCGTCCCAAGACGCCGCCGCAGGCGCGGAGGGAAGGGGCGGGGCGTGGGTCACGGAGGTGGTGACGGAGTCGTGCAGGCGTTGCCGCGGGGCGACTTCATTTAACGGGTCGCCGCGCGCCTCTAGCCCCTAGATGGCGCCGCTCGCCGGCGCAGGTGTGCAGCCTGGCTTCGGACGACGCAGGACCTCCATGAGGAGCTCAGGCGGTGCCGCATGTTCACTTCACAATGATAATGTTGTCTTCATTTTCAGCCAGGACATTGAAGTATTGGTTCCGGGGGCATCAACTGCTATGGTCATTACTCACACATCCTCACACATGGTCCCTCTGCGCTAGCTGACACAAAGGTTCCAAGGACCCCGGCGGCCCACATCCTCCCAAGAGGCGACGGTGGTGGTTTGGTTGCCGCCAGCTTGGCGTCTACGCACCAACTCCTCCCCCTCGCTGGCCGCACGCCTTGTGCGTTCTGATAGGGCAAAATGCTACGAAAAGTCCTGGCACCACCGGAACCCCCCTGTCAGAGGCACTTCAGTGATGCCAGTTGATGACCTGAGCCACCTCAGGCGATGCGTGGTGGTGTTGGGGGAGAGGGAATGGCATTGGGGTGGGAGAGGGGGCAGGATTTGTGACGGAATGGGGTTAATGGTGGAGACTGACTCCACTCGCTGCTGTCGTGCGGTCAACTGGGAGGGACACATGTCATGTGACATTCAATTCGGTCAAGTAGGGTGTGCGCAGGAAGCAGTCGAGGAAAATCTGATGGAATCCAGCCCATCCATTTGTCGAGATCCGATGACGCAGAACGCTTTGTGAAATTTCGACACGTTTGCACAGAAAATTGAGGATTGCTTCGTGTTAAGACAATTCAACACTGGTTTTTTGAACACACATGCTTAAAAGTATATTAAATATTAGGGCACATTATTCACTTCTTACTAGCAATTTGATGTTTTGACAGTATATTATTGTGATTTGTTTTAAAGTATCGAAAATTATTAGTCTTGTTTTCTTGTTGATCCACACTTTATTGAGATAAAACTCAAGAGATAATCACCGTCCCATTGCATTATTATGAGACATTTGGGTTGGGTGAATAATTGCAATAAGACATATAATTATGAATAACAGCGAAATGGTGGACAAGGAAAAGAGTAAATTCACAATAATCTTCGGGGACTTTCTTTGTGTATACACGTCAGAGGTGGAAATTTGAAGCTCGGAACCTAGCTGAAGGAATCCAGCGAACTGGTCAGTTCGTTTAGAATTAGACCCAAATTCAGCGATTCACGCGGTTTTGTTACTTGCTCCGATCGTTCGTAACATGTGCTATGGGGAGCACCCTTTGCATTTCCTGGGCCTCGCGGACCATGCGAGCGGTCGCATGGCTTTCCGGCGGCCGAGGGAAAAGCCAAAGGCCGCCGAACTCTGACCTATACGCGCCCCGCTCCGCCCCGCCCCGCCCGCAGCTGCTTGCTTTGTGCGTAGACAATGCGCCCGGCGCAGGCAAGGGCGGCTGTGGTCACGGAGGCCGTGAAGATGGTGGTGGCAACGGAATCCGCGGCAGCAGTTGGAGCCAACGAAGGTGATGGGAGCCGGGTCGGCGGGAACGGGGGCGGTGACAGTGGGAGCGGTAGAAATGGCAATATTGCATTGACGAGAGCGGGGGAGAAGACTGTAAGTAGACTGTAGCGCAGGTGGGAGCATAGTAAATGGCGGAGACGTTGGTGGAGGAGGTGGTGGTGTCGGGAGCGGGGCCGAGGCGGTAGCGGAAGAGGAAGTAGGGTCTGCGTCGGGGCGGTGGTGGTGGTGGTTGCTCCGGTCGCGACCCCGCGTCAGCGCGGCTGCCCGGGCCGCCACCGGCTCATTCACAATGAAACGTATACACGACACAACGTGAACGAAAACGCGTGCTGCAATGTTGTTCGATGGAACCATTCAGAATGGTAAAAGTAAATTGAAACATTCTGACATTGAAACACGCTTAAAATGTATACATGGGAGTTGGCGGACTCCAGATGACCGCATTCGTGTTCACGTTCAAGTTCGGATTCATGTGGTTTGAGAAGACACTACAATTAAAGGTATGAACGTAACGAAACTCTGTTATCCTTAAAGAAAAGGCAGGGCACTCTGCAGAATCGCTCTTCACCTTCTGTGATGAAGTGCCTTCTAGAATCATTCATCGCATTCACGGTCGTGGATTGTTGATAATTTTGGATCCAGAATGGTTTCGTCCGTTTTCCTAATCCTCTTTTGAAGTGACTTCTAAAACATCTTCCACTGAACATTTACAGTAATTTCCGTAATGACTTCATTGGATGGTTAATCAACTTGTTACATGAAATACAGATGGTGACATTCCCAAAGAAATAAGTTCAGAAGTTTCCCTTGAGGTAAGATTGAGGGTACATTGTGCTTTTCGTATCCACTGATTGTTTGTGTAGATTCTTTGGAAATATTCCAAAGAATTTTTATTACTTTACATTTTTACACATTTCCAATATTCCAGAGCGTATATATTTGAGGCGTATGCGTGTGAGTACTATTTCAATGCGTTTATTTATAAATGTTCCTTATTTTTTATTTTTCTAACAACGTTAGAATTGATCAATCAGCAATTCGAAATGATTGAACCTGATAGATACAGCACGACCGATCGAGGGTCAATTATATTGCTTGATCAAATGTTTGTCCTCCCTTTGCCAGTACTACAAATAGTTTTTACTTTCGAATTACTTTTACGAATCTTTACTTCTTTTACGAATGTAAGAAGTGAAAGTATTGTAATCATGCGTCGAAAAACTGCAAAATTTTGACACAAAAACTGTTTTTGACGGGCTCTGGAAAGAAAAATGTGGATAAATTCTGTATAGTAAATTACTTCCTCTAATACGTGGTGTAGCCAGGATCCATGTTTTGTGGGTGCTTGATACTTGTGAAAAATTGTTTGACGGCAGTCAGTCTGTCCGCCCGTCGGTGGCCAATGCCGCTTAAACTGTTCAGTCGATTTTCTCCAAAATTGGTATTCCTCAATAGATCTGAACAAACTCCAGGCTTTGGTAGTTTCAAATGGATATTTTTATTATTGAGGTTACTTCACAAAAAGCCTCAAAAAATTACTAGAAATAACGTAAAGGACGTTTAAAGGAATGTGCAGGTCTCATGTACATTAAAATCGGAGAAATTTTCGAAAATTGCAAAAAGTTCCATTTTTGAGGGCGTCTTACTACAACTATAATATTGAAGATAGATATTTTTCCATTAACGAAATCTGTTCTTTAAAGATAGATCTTGATTAGGATCATGTACAATTTTTCAAAAATATTACTATTTGCCGTGTAATATTTTCCATAAAATATGGGCAATTAAAAATTTTTTGAAGCATTTTTCTCAAGAACCGCATATTTTTAAATTTTCTTCTCGTATTTACCAAGGGATGGTAAAAAATATAGCGCTAGCCCCATTTTTGTCGAACTCGAACTTTTGTCGAACGAATGTTGACATTTTAGAACTACAAAATTGAATATAGAGATTTTTTCTTTACACAATGTCTATTGTAAAAAGTAAACATTAATAATGGTCATGTACAAAATTTTTTTAAACAGTAGGTTTCGCGTAATTTGTGCTTGAAATTTATGCATTTTCAAAAAAATTCTCACAAACCGGTTTAAAATTTTTGTTTCAGTTTTCTCCTCGTATGTATCAAAGGACGGTAAAAAAATATGGTGGTAGTCTAATTTTCGGCAAACTCACCGTATTTTTGAAAATTGCAAAATGTTAACATTTCTAAACTATAAAACTGAAGATTTTTTGCCTTAAACAAAGCCCGTTCTAAAAACTCAGCTCTTTGAAAAAGGTCATGTACACTTTCTTTTGAAAAAAACAAAAACATTTCTGAGACAAATACATTTTCAAGCATCAGCCCGAGTTCAAAACTTATAGCGTCTCCGTAGCATAGAGGTAAGGCTCATGGCGAGTTAACTCGAAGGCCCTGAGTTCGAGTCTCGTTTGCAGAAAAAAAACAACTCTTTTGCAGGTGCATGAAGTAGTATAATGTAGCAGAGCAGTTGGAAATAATGCGAGAAAGTATGCGGTGTTGTAGCCCCACTAGTTTGGTGAAAGAAGTGGTACTATAGAAAAACATCATCTGTTTCTAATTTCATCAAACAAGAACTCTTCTGTATATAATGTTGTCATCGAGTTTCGAGTCGCCTCTCCTAGTTATTGCTACATCTTCTCCACTTTCAGGATTTAACACGCTTTCCCATTACTTGCACCCACATATGAGTGATACACAACATAAGTTGTCAGGTGCTCGAGAGTCAAGTACCAATCAGAATTATTTCATTAGCATTGCATTATCTGTCGCATTTGCAAGCGCAAGCGTGCTACACATTTTACCTCATTTTAGCAATTTTGAAGTCTGGTAACTCCCTCTCTAGTAGTCAAAATAATTCCTCTCCAGCCTTCAATCACCTGCCACTATATGTTTAAAATATATTTGAATTAAATTATATTTTCTAAAAATTAACAATTATCGCGCAAATGAATGCACAACGAATTTCACAAACTCACTATCGTTGTTGACGCATGTATAAAAATTACACCACTATATTATCGAGAATTTAGAATTGAAAAAAGAATAATTCCGTAGAGCATTGCAAGTTTCAACAATGAAAAGTTGACTTCGTTCCATTGAGCAGAACTTTCCAGAAAAAAGTAGTCTAAAGAGTGAGGAAAAGTATTATTATACAATTATCCCAATAAATTTTCTGATAATTATGATATAGTTGTTTTTTTTATTTTCAATTGTTCGATTTTTCATTTTGTGCTACGTTTCGATGACATTTTTTTCATAATTTTCAAATACTGAAAAATATTTTTGTAAACATTTATGTTTTCACATTAATTTTCTAGGTACTAATAATTTCAAAATTTCGTAACTTACCAAGAGTAAATTGATGTAATTGATTATCATATTATAAGGAAATGTACATTATATAGAGATGAATACAATGACGAATTTTCACATTTTAAATTACATTCAAAAAAATTTAATAGAGTAAGTATGCATTATAATTTTGAGACCCACCTTTTAATTAATTAAAAATGGTATAAATATTCGAGGTCATCTATCTCTTATTGTAATTATTTAATTAATTGAGCATGTTACCTTGGTATCAATCAGCATCTGAAGATAATTTTTAAATAAAAATATTTATATTGGGAAAGGTTGCCGAGGTAGCTCGTGATGAAGATGAATGATTTTAAAAGGATGTTGAAGGTATGAAATTAACTGAAATTTTGGACTGCTGCTTATTGTTTAAATTTAGATAATAAAACATCATAGTTATTTGTAACTTTATTAGATTCTAAAACTGAATTTAAAACTTCATGGATTTTTATATTAATAGTTTCAGAAGTAATTCTTTCGAAATAATCTTGTTCTATATCAATTATTTTTGGGTTATCGAAATCTATAGTATAATGGGCATTAATTCTGTGTTTAGTAAGTGAATTATATTTTGGAACTTCTTTAGTATTGCGTTTATGCTCATTTATACGATCATGAAATATTCTTTTTGTTTGTCCAATGTATTGTAGTTGGCAATCTAGACATGTAATTGAATAAACACTTTTGTTTTTCTATCATTGGGATTGGGACTTTTGCATGTATTATTACATTTTCCTTTCACTTTATTCTATTTATTAAGACAAATCCATAATTCTTTAAGAAATTCTTGATTGTATTGTTAATACTGTTTATAAATGGTAAATTAAAATAAATTTTATTTTCATTGAGTTCGTTTTTATTATTAAGATTGGCGTACATTAAATTGTTCCTAAGTATTTTATTATATAACATTATTAGTTTCAATTTGATATTTTTATTAATGAATTTAGGAGAGTAATCACTTTCCCTTAACAACTGAAGTATTTTTATTAAATTTTTCTTATAAAAACTTTGGTCAGATATGTTTATCATTCTATCAATAATGGTTATGGATTTTTTCTTACTCATTGGGTGGTTAGAGAAATAATTTAACAGTATTCCTGCATATATTGGTGTTGTTTACCAGTTTATTATAAATTTATTGTCATTTCTTATAATAGTAATATCCAGAAAATTTATTTGATTACTGGTTTTATTTTCTATACGAAATTTTATTGATGAATCATATTCATTAAAAGCTTAAAACAAAAGTCTATCTTATCTTCTTTTAATATTACGATGGTATCATCAACTTATTTTTGATAGAAGGGACATAGGATAGGAAACAATAATTTGTATATATTACAACAATTGAGTAAAATATTAGTGAACGTGATAATTTATATGAATCAAATCATGGTATATAAATATTAATATAAAATATATTCGATTCATCATCATAATACAAATAATCTGTTTGGTTTTTGAGTCCAAAATGTGTCTTCTCTTTAATTTTTAATTTTTTAAAATTATAAAATCGAGTAATGAATTTTTTTACAAAATAATTCAATTTCTCATAAGAGTTTTTCCATTAACGAAATCTGTTCTTTAAAGATAGATCTTGATTAGGATCATGTACAATTTTTCAAAAATATTACTATTTGCCGTGTAATATTTTCCATAAAATATGGGCAATTAAAAATTTTTTGAAGCATTTTTCTCAAGAACCGCATATTTTTAAATTTTCTTCTCGTATTTACCAAGGGATGGTAAAAAATATAGCGCTAGCCCCATTTTTGTCGAACTCGAACTTTTGTCGAACGAATGTTGACATTTTAGAACTACAAAATTGAATATAGAGATTTTTTCTTTACACAATGTCTATTGTAAAAAGTAAACATTAATAATGGGTTTACGGTTGTGTATTGCGACGATCTCAATTTATTTAAATACTATTCCCTCTCAAGATAATTTCAGTGGAACATGCATCGTTGCAAGCAACCTGAATTGGCAGTTGCCAGTGCTGTCGTGCTCTATCAGTCGTTTCACGAAGTTCTCGGAACGGTCTTCTGCGCTTGCTGTCAGTCACCTCATTGCGGGCGCAGCACAGGACGCCCCGCGCTGGCTCCCAATTGAATGTTGAGCTATGATTTCGCGTTAAAACGGCACGGGATGCTCGCTAACCCGCGAACTACCCCCTTTTGATCTCCTTTGTAAATACGATATACTCTCAATGATCAAAGACTGATTTGAGTATTTGGAAGTGACGGGTGGGTGGTAGCGTCTCGTATTTGTATGCACTGCCTTGTGCCAGATGTGCTATACAATTAGTGGATAATATGCTGATGTGGTACACGCTCATGGGGGTCTGGAATCGTTTAATATTTTTAGCGAGAAATCTAAAGCGTTAGTCGTTTTGAGGACTTCTCTACCGCGCGGTAATAGAATCCACTCTAAGCCAGGATGACTGATACACTAATATTCAAAATTCATTTCCTAAATACTCGTATATTAGAGAGACAAAGTGTGAGACGCCCCATCTAAACAACTGTATTGCTAACAGAATTCCCTTTTTCATGCTTTTATAAGTTTTAAAATAATAAAGTTTTAAAAATATGTGTATCCATCGTTCTTCTAAAGACTGTTTATAGTATTTCACTTATCATATTTGTACTGACTCACTACTTCTGACAGATGAAACGGCATCCACAACTCTAAAATCGTTACAAGCCGCTCTTATATGCAAGAAATGATTTGCAACCACGTTTCTCCATTTGCTGTGTACCAGCCAAAGCTGCTCATGTAACGGAGGGTACATCATGGCATATTTTTGTTTCTTTACCATGATGCTACAGCTCGGTTCGAACCTGAACCAGACATGAGCATAATTTTAACTATGAATGTTATGTTCTCCCCGTTTGGAGATGAAGAGGAATTAGCAATTCGGGACCGAGGATTAGTCCAATATCAGTCCCTAAAAAATGGAAATGGGAACAGATGAGGACTCGAAGTATTACGCGCGGTCGTGGGTCGTTGTTCAAGGAACTATTCTGTGATGCGTCTGGAAATTGCATGACAGCCTTATCAGATGAGCTGCCTCTAGGATTCCCATCCAGTCCACCACCCAGTCTTATACGTTGAATAAAACGTGTGACAGACAAAGTGAAACAGAGAATAGGTTCATAGCGACCAGCAGCTCTTCTACTGACGGAATCTCCCGCGTTGCCGCACAGCATAAAGCGTTGTACAACCTGAGTGCTTCAGTCTCGCATTTATGACACCAAAATTCAAACTTTCACTTCTTTAAAAGTATTTACACAGTATAGGTACGGGACTGAAAAATGTAAATAGTATAGGGCTGATAGTAATCACATTAAATTGTCCGCGAAAAATCCTGTAGCGCGCACGTCGCAAGAGCAGTAATGTGTGGCAACGCCACCACTTTCGAGACCGAACTGCCGAGCCCAAAGAAAAATGGCACAACGTGTAGCTTGAGACGAGACGGAGAATAATGGGTATTGTCGATTATAGTGGGTATTAGTGGTTTGGTGGAAGAGCTACGGCCTGAACCTCACCATTAATAAAGGCATTATTATTATTATTATTATTATTATTATTATTATTATTATTATTATTATTATTATTATTATTATTAATATACTTCTTGATTACTCCTCTACTCAAGAAATATCGGAGCATTCCTGCTCAAGACACAACTTGTCTGTACAAAATATGAAGTTTATTTATTTATTTATTTATTTATTTAAAACAGTCAAAAACTGTATGTGACGTATGGGGGAGAAAATCATCTGCGCACGCTTTCTAGAGTTTCAGAATCCCTTCCCAAGAATTTAAATATTAATAGTTGAAAGATTAATAATAATAATAATAATAATAATAATAATAATAATAACAACTTTAAAAAAGCGAGAGATTAACATTTCAAAAACTAGATATTTTCGTTACCAAATTACAGAAAACTTATTTTTAACGGTAAAGAAAGGAACAGACTTGATTTTTCTGTATTGTTAACAAAATAGAAACTCACCCTAAGCTCTACTACTACTACAAGCAAAGGAAAGTTCAACAAAACGTGCGCATAGTGAAGCTACATTTACGTCCAGAAGCAAATCTCAGCATTTGCTCAATGGATCAGGGAAACTGGACAAAAACCTGATCGAGATGGGGGTCATTGACACGGAAGTACATTATTTGTTTCAGGCATATTGAGTCTTTTTTTAAAATTATACAATGCAAATGTAAACTAATTCATTATACTATATCTTTTTTTGTTAAAGTAAACATTATGTTTCTTTTTGGCGATCAGTATAGTCTCTAATTGTATAGAAACAGTTTTGCAGCAGAAAAGATTTTACTTTTAATTTAAATTTGTGTACCAAATTTAATTGTTTAATTTCATCTGGCAATGCATTGTAAAGTAGCGTACATGTATTGTATGTGGATTTCTTGTAGTGAGCTGTTGATACTGACACATGATGAACATGATTTCTACGTCGAGTATTGTAACTATAAATATCAGTATTACATGAAAATATGTTCCCACCGTTAAGTAAGTCAGTTTTGACAAATACTACAGACTTATAAATAAATAGGCAAAGCAATGGTAAGATTCCGGATCCGGCACGGATCACGTGGATGGGATTTTTTCATTATTCGGATAATTTTCTTTTGCAATCTAAATGTCTGGGAACTAAAGGATGAGCTTCCCCAGAATATTATGCCATATCTCAGCAATATCTCAGACTCTTTGCAAAATACACGCAACGAGCTGCATGAAGGCTGACAGAATTAGAAAGAATTCTGAATGCATAACAGAATGAGCTTAATTTAGTGTTTAATTCTGTTATATGTACATTCCATTTGAGGTTTGATTGAATTGAGAGACCTAGAAATTTTGTTACCTTAACATCAGCTAATTGTATACAGTTCATTTTCAATGGAGCATACGATTGCCGATTTGAAACGCAAAATTGCATTGAGACCGTTTTTCCTTCGTTAACTATTAATATGTTCTTACAAAACCAATTTGAAACTTCTGAAATTGTACTATTTATTGTTTCATTTTTGCAAAGAACATTCGTGTCATCGGCAAACAGAACTGTTCTTCCGTTTTTAATACATGAGGGCATATCGTTTACGTACAACAGAAAGAGGATAGGACCTAAGATCGAACCCTGTGGGACCCCATGTTCAATTGGCAAAGAATTGGAGAGATAAGTAAATAATGTCCTTTCGTGCCAGTACGGTATTTCTACTATTTGAGATCGATTTTTAAGGTACGAGGTTATCCAATCTAGGGCAATACCACGAATTCCATAAGAAGGTAATTTTGAGAGCAAGATGTTATTGTTAATAACGTCAAAAACTTTCGAAAGATCTAAAATTATCCCAATGGGTTCTTCATTTTGATCCATTGATGAAGCAACATCTTTAAGGAAAGAAAAAATGGCAGTTTCCGTAGATTTTGATTTCCTGAAACCGTGTTGTGAGTCTGATAACGCTTCGTTTTTCCTGAGGAAAGTTTCCATTCGCGTATAGAAAAGCCTCTCTAATATTTTTGAGAAAACTGACAAAAGAGAAATAGGCCGGTAATTTTGAATTTCATTTTTGTTCCCAAAGTGGCTTAATTTTTGCTGTTTTGAAAGTATCTGGAAATATTCCTGTGCACAAGGAAGCATTGAAAATGTGAGTTAATGGGTGTATAATGGCAGGTGCACACGTTTTTAATAAACAATCCAAAAATTCATCTAAACCTGATGAATATTTATTTTTTAATTTACTCACTATTCTGAGGATTTCTTTAGAAGAAGTTTCGTAAATAAACATCGTGCCGAAATTTTTTTTGGGAAGCATATGATGTTGAATTTTGTGGTTCTAGTCCCTTCGTGAGATCAACCGCAATTCTAGAAAAGTGTTGGTTGAAGAGATTCGCAACTTTTTCTGGATTTCTTGTTTCTCTTTCATTATCCTTTAAAACAACATTCTCTACGAAATGTCGTGATGACGTGGTCGAATTTTTAACGATGTTCCACATTGCTTTAGTTTTGTTTCTAGCGTTCAAAATATCCTCATTATTTTTCATTTTTTTTGCCTGAACTATTATTTTCCTTAATTTTTTTTATATTCTCGGAAGTAGACGTGGAAACCGGGTGATACGTTATGATGTTTAGAAATAAAGAAGAGTACGTTTATTTTTACACGATGTTCTAATTCCTTGTGTGATCCAAATATTACTTTTTCGTGAAATGTTTAATTTTCTCTTTTTAATAGGAAAGCATGCGTTAAAGAGAAATGAAAGCTTTGAGAAAAATACATTATATTTTTCATTTGTGTCAATAGCGTTATAAACTGCCTCCCATGATTCTTAATAATAATTCTATGTTAACTAATTTAATGTTAAATAATAATTTATATAATAATAATAAATAATTTATATAATTTAATAATAATTTAACGTTAAATAATTTAATGTTAACTTTAGAAAATGCTCTGCACATGCGTGTTTTATTTATTGTGTCAGTATTCATGTTATTAGTAATAGTAAGAACTTGTGCATCGTGGTCACTGTAACCTAGATTATTCGTTATTACTACATATCTAGTTGTGGTTTTGTTAATTATAATTGGATCTATTGCTGTTTGTGATTTAAGAGTATTCCGTGTAGGTACGTTCACTGTAATATCTAAATTAAAAGAATGAATTAAATTGAGAAACTGCTCTTTTTCGTGGGATTCGCTCAGAAAATCAATAGTAAAATCTCCACATACAACTATGGATTTAAAGGAGAGATTACTAATTTTGTTCCGAGTTATCTCTAGATTTTATTTTTTTATTTTTTTATTTTTTTTATTTTGTATAGGATTGACTTACAAAGTTCAGTTTACAAGAAACTCTTCATTTGTATGGTAGACTTATATCTAATTCTTATTTACTAACTCTAAACTACAATTATCGAGGGGACTCACCGAGCACCTCTAAAAATTACTGAGGTTTGAAAAAATGTTGAGAAAAGAATGAACTGGATATCGGTTTTTTTATTCTAGTTGGGTTTTCATTATATTTTCCTAAATTTATGTCTTTCATGATTGATGAATGTTAGATTAGAATAAAAGTTATTGGCAAGAAAGGCTATGTGATGTGCGATGGGTTTTAGGTTAAGTTCGTAGTGTAATTGCTTATTGGAAATGAACCAGGGGGCGTGGGTGATAGTTCTTAGGTATTTGTTCTGAATAACCTGATTATAATATATATATATATATATATATATATATATATATATATATATATTTATATATATATATAATTATAATATATATAATTAGATTTTATAAGAAATTGAAATAATCTAAAGCTCGCTTTGTTGAAGGTCTGTAGATGCAAAGTAAGATTTTGAGCGTAGTAAGATGCACGACTGTTATTTCAAAAACTTTTTCAACTGCATATAAATTGAATTCTGACAAGAAGGTAGAATCAATATTATTTCTTACATAGATACACGAACCTCCGTAAGCAGGGCCTTTATTTGATTCTCTTACTCTACAATAAGATCCTGTAAGGTAAAAACTTGGAATTTGGAGTGTGTTTAGATCATTATGAGATAATCAATGTTCTGTAAAGCAAAGAACATCTATTTGACTGAGATCACACTCTAATGCTGCCTCGATAAATTCAATTTTATTTGGAAGAGATTGCATATTATGATGCATTATTTGAATATTTTGCATGTACCTACACGGATGCTTTTCTGCTGCATCTGACTGTAGTTGCTATTTATTTATCTCATTTTTACCTCGAGTGCGTGGTCGAAGGAAGTATCGTGTCCCAGCAGTGTTAGGAGGTGAGGGAGGGGTTACAGATGAAGGGGAATGAATAATGGGAGAGGTAGTACAAGGATTAGGTTCAGGGGATAAGGTAATTGGGTCCAAAGGGGTTCCGGAGGATGGAAGAGAACTAGGAGATGTAGGTGGGGATGAGTCTTGGGTAGGATACTGCTGAGGTGTAAGGATGTGTTTTGCAAGTTCGCTACCGAATGCATGTTTTCCGACAAGGTTCAAGTGAAGACCATGCCGGGTGAAGTGTTTTTCTGAGAGAAAGTTAAGCTCAAATAATTTAACATGTGTGCCTCTCAGATGCAGTTTTAATTTGTTGTTTGCGTGTCTAATTTCTTTGCTGATTCAATAAAGAGCTTCCTCGTACATTCTAAAAAATCAAAAATTTTCTGGTGATGCTTGCTGTACTCAATAAAGCGGCCTTTTGCAAAGTTATGAGATGTTTTTCTTGTAGCCTCAGACTTTATCCAGCCTTCTGCCGAAACTTCGTAACTACACAATTTGCCGATAATATGACTATCTACTATCACTTTACTACTATCACTCTCTGCAATGCAGTGGCGTGCGATGATAATTTTAGTTGGGGAAGCACTTTTGAAGTTCAAGGTATAAAACAGGTAAAACAGTTAAAGATGATATGAATTTTCACAAAATGTGAATATTAACCCGGGAGAGATCGCGTCTTGCAAACGAACGTAACTGGTCGCCCGGGAGAAAACGGACCCCAGGGAAAATTTCGTTGCCTAAATGCCATCTAACATCATTAATAAATATAATTCGGTATTTATGTGACTTACATTCTTAACTCTATTTAGCGAGTACTTTGAAATTTAAATTTATTAACATAAATTTATAAAATGCATCAATGCATTAAAGCATCCTTTTTTGCTTTCATACAATGAAAATAAGGGCATAAACTTTAATATATGGTGAATGTTGATTTGACAGTATGTATAGAGTGAGTAATAATATTTTTCACTATCTTTACAAACAATGGATGCGATTCTACTGCTTTCTTGCACTTTTCACATTTTCTGAATGCTTTGCGGTTTAAATTTCTCGAACAAATTTCACGTCAACTTGTGTTTCTTGTTTTTGCTCTGAAAGAAAATATTGTACTATTTTGGGCAACTACTCTCGATCCAAACGTATCCAAACGTCGCGGCGCCAATGTAACAATATACTACTTCTAATCAAACACGATGGCCCACGTTAGTGCGCCACTGTAATATTCTCTTACAAAACCTCACGACGATTGTAGTCTTTTCCTCGTCACGCGCACTATCTTGCCCTGCCCTAGCCCTGAATTATAATTGGATGCCACATTAGCGATTGCCCGTACCTCTGCTAGCTCGTACTATTGTTTATTTTTACCGTGTCGTAGTCCGCGCGCTCACTCCATACGGAGTTGAAGGAAGGGTCCGTTTCGTTCGTGACTGGGTCAACATTCATACCACTACAGAATAAAAAGACATGGAATCACGGCAATTATGAGCCATTGGGATGCTCATGCATTTAATTTAGGATTTTTTTTCTGATATCCCTTTTCATTAACACAATCTGCCCCTCCGACTTACGAAACATAACAATACGAATATATAAACACACAGAAAAAAATAAACATACACACTGAAATTACAATACAAAGAAAAATCTCATCCATCCATCAGAATGCGCATTCTGTCGTGACCTTCCTTATTATCCTTAGCCTAATAGCATAACTTGGTCTTCGACAGAACTTCTTTTCTTTCTTTTGAATGGAGCGTAAACACCCCCCCCCCCGCAAAAAAACAATACAGTTATTGCACAATTCGTGCCACTTCCCTTTTTTTGCAGCGATGTCACCTTCCGTCAGCGCCCGTCGCTGGTAGTTGTCACGTGCATTATTTACGCACGCAGTCCCCCGTTCAGCTGCCACCAGATCCTCGATGCACTCCCCCGTTTCAAGTTTGCCAATGCATCCACAAGTATTGTTTTTTTTGTCTTAATCGCGTCTTCCCTGAATGTTATTTCTATATCTCGCGATATATATATCTTTCGCGACGCTCCTATTTCCTGACACCTAATTTGCGTAAATATTGTCTATGCGGATTTTTTTTCGTGAATTTCTAAATGAATTTAAATAAATTTTCGATACACTCAGTCTCAACAATTGTTTTTATGCAACCAAAATAACTTAATAACGTTTTACACGACACTTCCGCAAAAATTTTCAAAAACTTAACACAACATAAAAACGCGTGCGATCATCCTCAGATCCGAACTCATTCTGTCTGTAACCCAGTTTGCATTGTTGGTCCACACAATCCAAGTGACTGTCTTTTTTCCAAACATATGCCCATCACCATAATAAATGTTCGAAAATGTTTACACTTTTCACTGTTTTGGGGCATCTTGCGTCTTACTCTCTCTTTCATAGTTTTATTAACTTTTGGTTTGTAATTATCACATTACCGAATTCCCTTTTCCCGTTTTCCTTTTTCCAAAAAACCTTTATTTTCCGTCTTCCCCACTCGTGATGACGTCACTTACATCTTCGGTCGCTCTTTTAATTCTTTCTTAGCTCGCTATGCTATGGAACTGGATACTGATTTATTAAAGCCTTACATAAATTCCCCCCCGCGCCGTAACTAATTTTGCCCTGATCTAAATATTTTTCCCTATAATTTCTGTAAGTTTGGCCAAAATCCACCCAGGCATTCACTGGATATTCAATAAAACTCGTTTTGTTGTATACTTTCAGAGGTACAACAATGGTCACCATGTCTTCAACTTCGCCGTTATGCATGCAATTTATACCATTTATAATATTTACGGAACCCGTGGCTCGAATAACGTGATTCTTGGTTCAAAATGTTCCTAAATTTGGGTTCTATTCACTGTTCACAATGCCTATTGCCCCCCCCCTTTTGTTTTCTATTACTTTCCTAATAATTATTATACATTAATTTTAACAATGATACATAATGCATTAATTACCATTTGGACTGTATAAATGAGTATAAACAACCTGTAACAACTATTGTAACACAGCTTCCGGGTCAATGACCCCCATCTCGATCAGGTTTTTCGTCCAGTTTCCCTGATCCATTGAGCAAATGCTGAGATGGCCCCTTGTTTTGCTTCTGGACATAAATGTAACTTCATTTTCTGTGCACGTCTTCTAGAATTCAGTGGGAAATACAATTATTCAAATTATCGTTTCCATGTTGTCGCGGCAGGAAGTAATAAGAGCCAAAATTTATTGCTTATTTATCCTTGAAAATAGATTTTATTACATGGGAGTTTTTTTTTTCTCCCTTTCAAAATTCAAAATTTATTGCTTATTTATCCTTGAAAATAGATTTTATTACATGGGAGTTTTGTTTTTTTTCTCCCTTTCAAAATTCAAAATTTATTGCTTATTTATCCTTGAAAATCGATTTTATTACATGGGAGTTTTTTTGTTTTTTTTTCTCCCTTTCAAAATTCAAAACTTAAGTAGTATATGATTTAGTGTAGGGATCACAGAATTTTGGAAATGTGCACACAATTCACTTTTCCCCATAGCCCGTCATACGCAGTTTTTAACTGTTTTTTTTTTGACGTAAATAAAAAATAAAAACTCGGCGCTGTCGTCTATTGTTTCTTTCATTATTGGCTCCTCTTTGCTTATGTAGAAGTTCCTTGACCCACGCATTCTTGCGGGCTAGTCTCACAAATCATTACACTATTGTTAATGTCCTGTTATTATTACACTTGACATTTATTCCTGCTTTTTCGAGACCGGGCGTGTGTGGTAGAGTAATCTTGTGATATGGTATACTGTTTTTTACTAATATTGAGACCTCCTCTTTTCGCGTTTTGTCTGTCTTATTTGATGGTTTTGTATCCCTGTTAAAAAAATGGGGATTCTGGGTTGAGGTGCGATTCTGTGATGCATGCTTTTTCAATTCTGTTAGCATGTAGGAAGTGTTGTAATTCGGCTTTTTTGTTGATAATGTCGTTGGCATTCCAATTTAGTATAATTAAATCGTTATGGTGATCCATAATTGTTGTTTAATGACATAGCAATTTAGTGTTGGATATTCTGTATAATTATTGGTATTAGTGAATTTATAAAATTCATAATTTGGTAGGTTATAAACTGAGTGATGTTTTGTATTAATGTATAACCAATATTGAAGTTGTTGTAGTTTCTATTTGCGTGTTGGTTGTCATGGTGTTGCTATTGATGCTGATTTGTGTTTGTTGTGTTTCGTTGGTGTCGTTGTTTTTTCGTTTTTGTCGTTTTTTGTCGTTTTTTGTGTGAAATTTGTTGTTTTTTGCGAAATTAGGTATATTGTTGTTTGGAGGTAGTATTGGAAAATTTGTTATATTGAATTGCAGGGAATAGGATTGTCCCTATGTCTGACATTTGGATTATTTCTTTTACTTTCCAACATTTTTCGATAGTATGGACATTCTACTGATCTGAGGTCAGCCCTATACTTCCCTAGACAAAGTTTAGAAGTTGGGGGGCGGAAGTTCTTTTGCTCACAGTTTTCTGATAGGTGATCACCTGTACAAAACACGCACTAAATTGTGGGATTACAGGTATTTTTACTGTGTCCAAAGTCTAAACACCGGTAACATTGAAGGGGGCCCTTGGATTTCTTTCTTCTTTCTGGTTTCACTATGTTATTACCTATTTATTTTATTTCTAGAACATCCTCGATTTTGTGAGTTCCATCAGTCTACTGCCACTACTGGGATGGGAGAATTGTTTTTGTATAGTCGAGTGACTTTTGTAGCAGAATTGACTTTGCTATTGATTTCAGCTAAGATTTCATTTTCTGTGATTGAAGGATGAATATTTTTTATCACTATTGAGTATTTTTTACTAATTTTATCCGAATACGTGTGAAATTGTTTTTTGGTGGCCAGAAAATATTTTACTGCTTTTCGGAAGTTGGTCACTTATTGGAATTGGATTCGAATCTTTTGATTTTTGAATTCTGTGGTGAAGTGTTTTACCAATAGTGAGGACCAATAGATTTGAAAGTGTTTGTTGTCCCTAGGTATTCCTGCAGTACGTGTTCCTTCAGCCCGAAGAGCAGAAAAAGAACGTTCAGCACTGGCACTGGATACAGGTATTGTTGCAATTAGAGCACAAAGCTTATAAAGTTTGGTGAACGCAGAGGTTGACAATACAGAGGTCTTCAAGTAGGAGAGAAGTTTTGAAATCCCCATTGAAAGATATTCCTCTGTTGAATATGCCACAATGAGTTCACTTCCGAGACGAACAAAATCAAAATACTGCCCATAGCTGTCTTTCAATGAACGGAAAGCTTCCTCTGGGAACTGCATTTTATTTCCCCCTCCTATAAAAAGCTGGAGAAATTTCAAATTATTGAGGTCGTCAAACCGAATCTCCCATTGATGTCGTAATATGTCATATATTTCACAATATAGTATTTTGTACTTTGTCTTGATGTCAAGTTGTTCGTTACAACGGGGTCTTTTCTTAAACGCTTCGCAGTGTTCAACACCTGTCGTCCATACGAAGTCAAATTCATTTCTTTTCCGCATAAGAAATGATTTCGTTTTTAAGTGAAACGAACATGGTTTGGTTATGCAGAAACTAACATCAAAAATTTTGTTTCGCAGAATGTCAAACAGTGGTCCAGACATGCTAAACTTTTCACTGAAGGTTTTAAGTAAAAAGTTGAAATTCAAATTCCTGAAGTACATTTTCGAAACCTCGGGTTTCGTGGTATGTCTGATTGTCCCATTGAGGAGCATTATCCACAATATCTTCAAACAGCCTAAGAAAATCGTCTTTATGTTCTTTTAATTTTTCAACTAGTTTTCCGTTGTAGTTCCTACGTGTGAGGCACACTTTTGGAAACAGAGTTTTCACTATTTTATCCAAAGCTGCGGTTCTTTTTATGGAATTTGTAAAATCGCAGGCGAAGCTACTTAACGTCATGAAGAAAACTTTGCTTTCTTTAATGCTTGAAACAGATTGTGAAAGCACAATATTAAGCCTATGAGCAAGACAATGTACGTAAAGTGCGCCTGCATATCAATTTTTACCTTCTTTTGGAGACCGTTTAGTTCACCTGCCATTACAGCGGCACCATCGCAACACTGTGCTACTAGTTTCGGCCCACAATCATACTTTTCCAATATACGGAAGAACATGATTTGACAGAGTGGATGCACTTCAATCTGCACTTACATCTGTAAACCCAAGAAACAGTTCTTTAACTTCCCCACTGGCTGACCCATACCTTATTACTGTCAAAAGTTGTGAGTGTGCCGATATATCGTTAATTTCATCCAAAATAATAGCGACAAATGGCGAACTTTGAATTTCATTTTTAATGTCATTCAACACAACTGTTGCAGCACAATCTATTAAATGATTCTGAATACAAATAAATAACTCTGAGAACACTGTGGCTCTTTGGAGATGGCGACACAACAAGTCATCAAATTGGCTAAAAAATAAAATTAATTCTACATAGTTTCCCCGATTTTCAGAATTTTTGTCCTCTGCTTGACCACGAAATGCAAGTTCTTGACTAGCGAGAACTATAGCTGTTCTCTTGGGCTGGACTTAATGGGCTGATATTTTCAACCTGAGAGCAAATTGCTTTACGAAGTGGAGTATCAACTGACAGAAAATAGTGACGTAATTTCTCTTCCTGCTGACGGTATTGTGCTTCCAAATTCAATAGACCACTGCCTGCATTATTTCGAGATAAATATAATCTCAGCCGTTCACAATTTTATGTCGAAAGCTTGTAAAGAGGAGTCCGTCCATTAGTCTATGTGTTAATTGCAGACATTTTATTTCTTGAGCTAATGCTCGTCTCACAAATTTTATTTACTCTGAATAGTACCTTGTTTTGTATCCTAATTCTGATATTCGTGACAGATATTTCCAACAACAGCAACATCCCCAGATATTTATACGAGTCTTCATTGCCTAGGCATTGTATGATGGCGTCACCTGAGAGTTATAATAAGCTGTCTTCATGTTGGACTTGAGCACGTTTGACATTTCATATCCCACATTTATCGGAGCCAAATTCCAGGCTGATATCTTTACTGAATTGTTGCACCAGAGTTCACTTTGAAAATTGATTTTTATTACTTGTATAGAGTTTGAGGTCGTTAATATAAAACTGCGGTAATATGCGAACATCTGGATTACTTTTTATGTAGTACCCATATCCGAACTAATCATTCTATCCTCCTCCTCCTCCTCCTCCTCCTTATTATTATTATTATTATTATTATTATTATTATTATTATTATTATTATTATTATTATTATTATTATTATTATTATTATTATTATTATTATTACTGTTATTATTATTGTTATTATTATTGTTATTATTATTATTATTATTATTATTATTATTATTATTATTATTATTATTATTATTATTATTATTATTATTATTATTGTTATTATTGCCTCTGGGATTGCTCATGGGCAGCGTACTAGCTTCCCGTGCTGTGGTCCCGGGTTCGATTCCCGGTCGAGACAAAAATTGAGTTGTTGCTTTCCTTTAAACTCGTCTCAGTTTCTGTAGTTGTGTGATGAAGAAAAGTTCAAGCAGGCAGATTTCGCCAGTTACTGTGAAGAGAATACGTCATGTTTGCCTCATGTCTCTCTTACCCCCAAGCCTGGGAATTTAACTAGGCCTAGGTATGGGGGACAGCGGTAGCTGACCGGCGAAGTCGGGCTACCGACACAAAAACGCCAAATACATATTTCGATCAATAGTAGAAAATTGCAATTTTCTTTTCAAAGTCATTTTTCACATTTTAACAATGATGCTAATGATTTCTTATATACAGTAATATATTTCTGAATATTAGATTTTGAACTACTTCATATCCATTATTTTCAAAGGATTAGCTGATTTTGAGTTATTTTAAATTATATAGCGGGAGTGTTCAATTTTTTAAAGTGTGAAAACAAATTAATTATTTTTCTGATCCCGACAGGTCTCGCAATGTTTATAAGTTTCAGATACAAACTCGCAACACTTTTAACTTCGTCAATAAAAAATTTCCTGACATTTTCCCAGATCTCGCAGTATTAACGAAACTAACGACACTCTTCCAGTCATGCAGGTGAAAAAGTTCTCTTACAACGTGCACAGATTGCACTTCCACCATAATAGGTCCCACAAAGTTCTTTTTATCTGTATTTTGACAAATAAATAAAAATAACAGGAATTATAGTGTAGATAATTCGTCCAAATTAGAACGATTTAACTCCTTTGTGAAAGAGAAAGGTAATAGTAAAAATACGTATTTTTAGGATTACAATTGATTATTAAAAAATACTCACCAGAAATACATGGCCGCGTTCAGATCTCATACAGTTGAAAGCTGTTAATAAACAATTGCTAGTTTTTAATATACACTTACAACCCCATTTTAATAGCCTAGTTATTTGCTTTCGAGTTTCTATTTTGTTGCTATATCTTAACTCAAATAAGTAAAAAGGATTTGGACGTAATTTTCATCAAAAAAGTTATGTGAACTTTTCATGGTGTCTCTACGAACTATAATTGTATGTTCTCAGATTAAAAGAAATGTTACATTGAAGTCGTTGATCTCATCCGTTCTAAAATGATCCTACGAATGGATTTTATAATTCGCATTTTTTTCGTCGCAAAAAGGTTAAAACATAAATAAGAATATATCAGATTCTATTTTGTTGGCACTTTCTGCTAGGCATTATCACTATCTCTCAGTAAGCTTCTCATACAACTGACATCTCTCAATATCTCTCAATAGAACTGACTAACAATTCTATTACACTTGTTTTAAAAAATAGATGAAGTTCCATGTGAATTGTAGAGGAAGGCGTGACAACAATGCATTGAACTATAGAATCGAAAAAAAACCATTGTCAGAAATATTTCATATTTTTAGTTAATCATTGAATTTTATTTTGTATAAATGAGAAATACTCAATACAAGAATCAAAGAGGTAATATTTGATATGTTTGTCCGAAAGCTGAGACAATCAATGTCTCAGTTAAAACTCAAACTTTTATTTATCTTTTAAATCATATCAAGAACTTATACAAAATCAATTTAACCCTTTAACTCTGAAAAAAGCTCTCCAACTCAGGACTGCTCCGGAAGCCACATCGCGCCAAGTCGATCTTTTGTCAACAGCGTCGAGGGAAGCCGCAGCACAGCGACAGACGGGAAGGAGAGAGGCACGTAGCCCCACGCACCGCCAATATCCATCGTCAGTTATCATTAGCCCAATAAGAGCTCATATTCCCACCTGCTCAATGGTGTACATGGGGCAACCGAGTTGCAGGGTTTACACTCCGTACAAAAGACAAGTTGATATTTCTTTGCAGAAGTTAATGAATACAATTCAGGAATGTGTGGGCCGTAAATAGCGAATGATATTACTAACCCACCCACCGATTCGGTCCCCAACCCAGTCACCAACCCGGTTACTGACGATGTCACCAAGCGTGTCACCGATACGGTCACCCGTCCAGTCACTGCCGTTCACGCAATCGTCCCCTTATTCACTTTTGTCTCCACCTCCGAACCAATCACTGGCCCCGTCACTACCTTTCCGATAGGCATCTCCGAAGGAACTCCCGCAGTCACAACCTTGCAGCTCTCAACTCCGACACCACCGTCGCCATTGCCACATTTCCCCTCTTCACAGAAGCAGCCGCCGCCGCCGCCGCCCCTCGCTCGCGTTTGGTATTCAGCCCGAGAGCGCCCCATGAATCCTGCTTTGGCCGTCGGAATGGAGTCGGCGAGGGCGGCGGCGCGGACGTGTTGCGAGGGTTGCTCCGCCAGGTGGCTTTGGCACAGCGGGCGCCCGGCCCTTCCCTCGGCCGCGCCCCACCCACGCCGCCCGTCCGCTCAGACCCCAACTGCTCGCAGCCCCAGGCTGTGCGCCCTCGGGACACAAACAATATCGCTAACGGGATTACATAAAGATGGGCGTGACGCCCCCTGGCGGTGACGGAGGTAGTGACGACGCAGCGGAAAGCGGGAGGCGTGGTGGCACGGAGCAGATTGTCGCGGGACAGACGTATAAGGTGATGGGGCAGGTCACATCTTAAGACGGTGAGAAAACAAGGAAAGCAGCGGGTTCAGGGAGAAGGAGTCACAGGAGAGCGGTGTGGGTCGGTGCTGAGTTGGGAAGGCAAAGGCGATGCGTGGGGCGGAGCGTTGACCTTTTGTGGGAGGGGCGGAGCTGGGCGTTTCGGGGCGAAAGCGGGGGGTCGTGGTGGCTTGGGGCAGTCAATGAGTAAGTTAGAGGAAGGGAGTGGCCGGGAAAGAACGAGGCGGGGTGGTGCTGGGAGGACTGTGGATTCGAGCGAAACAGATCGATGAGAAGCAGGCCTTAAGTGATGTGGGGTGTTGCGGATCCTTGGGTGGCGGGGGAGGGGACGGGCAAGAGAAAGGTACAGAGCAGATGGAGTCGGGAAGGTTAGTGGTGGTGATGACGTGCAAGGCAGAATTCTGGGGAAGGCAATGCAAGATACGGGGGGGGGAGTGATGATTTGTACGGGGATGCGAGGGGCTGCGAAGGATGATGCACCTTGTCGGGGTGAGGTGGTACGAAAGGAGGGAAGGCAGAGTTCGAGTGTAGCGGAATGGAACTTCGTTGAGAAGAGAGCGGCAGTTCCTCATTGGGCGTGGTGTGGAACTGTTCTCGGTCTTCATGGGTGAGAAAGAAGACGGACGGAGAAGTGCGGAGTGGTGATGAATGGGGATGAAGGTGTTCCTTCGCGAGTCGAGAGATGAAGAAGGGGGCGAGGCGCGTTTTAGTTTGGAGGGTAGGCAAAGATGAAGGGAAGCGAGGATTTCCTCTGGACGCAGCGGAAAAGGGTGAGACAGGACACAACTTCTCGGTCGTTGTAAGGCAGGAGGGGCGGGGTAGGCCGAGGCAAGGCAGAGCAGGGCGGGGTGGGGCAGGAAAGAGCGGGGCAGAACGGGAGGCAGTGTGGTGCAGGCGGTGCAGGGTGTGGCGGGGTAGGGTGCGGCTGGACGGAGGCTGATAGGGAGATGCAGCCTCTGCCGTCAGCGCGCAATGAAGAGAAACGCAGTCACAGCACGCCATGTGGGGCGCGCGTATATTCGTTTAAAAGATGGAGAACGCCCCCGCGCGTGGAAGAAGTGGCAGAAGTAGGAACTACTCCACGCGCGAGCAGAAGTTACCGCGTGCGACCCGTGGTCTGTGCCCGAGAGACGGCGCCTGGGTTCCCCTCTCTCGGCGCCTCGGGGGACTTATCCGCGCAATATGAGTTCAGGCACGTTGCATTTTCAACTCCTGAATACATTTTTTCACACAATAGTGATATTCATAGATTGAAATATTCGGAGGAAAAGATTTTCAAAAAAATGTCCAGAAAACAATACAGTATGTTTGATATTCGGAACTTATTATTTTTCTTTCAGCAAAACTTATTAATGGCACCGGTAAACGTACGTCTTGAGAAATAGCCAAAAATATCAAAATTACACAGTAAGTGTTATGCGGCAGTCCAGTAAGCAATACGCTATATGGAAACCAACTATATCCGGACAAAAATGAATTGTTGTTATATGTTATTGTTATTATTAAATTATTATTGCCTGTTATTGCCTTCAATATTGAAGCTAAACAGGGCGCCGCGGTAGGAATATTAACTATTTCTGGCTGTATGTGGCAGCGCGGTGACGCGCGGCCGGGCGAGCCCCCGCCCTCAGCCTGCGACAGGGGCAACATCCTGCCCGGAAGAGCCTGGAATTTCCGCTCAGCTGTGGCACCAGAATATTTTCGCGGTGGAGTTACAAGATTTGACTTCGAAATTTTACCAGTGAATTGTGAATTGCCATATTATTCCGACCTGGTAATCAGTTTGAAATAGGTGCCCACCGCAGGATAAAGAATATTGGCAGTGTTTGTGAAGTGGTTGGAGAGAGTTTCGACTTGGTCGCTGATCACCGTGGACTTCGACAAGAAGGAAGACTGGTCTACTCTACGTGGCAACATCGAGCGACGTGCGAGCGAAGGGGCAAGAAAGGATAAAAGGTTCTATAACGCTGTTATTACAAAAACGAGAAAAATGGCCCTGACCTAACAATAACTTGTAATAATCAATGATAGTCTGATAAATTTGGGCATTCAAAATAAATTATAATTCATAGTTTGAAAGATAGCTCATTCTCATTTGCCATTACGTGCAATCCTAAAGTAGACATTTTAGAATTTTTTTCATATTTCTCGCCACACCGTATGGTTGGCAGATTGAGTAATTGGTTGCGGAGTAAGTAGTCACAATTATTTCTTAAATACCCGTCAACAGAGCTAGCGGAATTTACATTTATTTGTAATATATCCGAAGACAGAAATAGATAATCATGAATACAAGTGTAAACTTTCCCTGGCGCCCAAATTGTTAGCAAATTCGGAAATTGGTTACGATTGACATTTATTAGTAATTAAAAAATGTTTTAATACGCATATACGAAATATGAATTACACATACGTAGTATAGAGAAAGTTATGTAATGCTCCGGAAAATCGATTTCGAGATTTTAACGGAAATACACCCTTTTAGGTTCCCGGATACCGAAAAAGTGATTTTTTTCAAAACGTCCGTCCGTCTGTCTGTCCGTCTCCGTTCGTCTTTCCGTCCGTCCGTCTGTGAATACCACCTAAACCATGAGTACAATCTTTTCCAAATAGAAGCCATGTCGATCTGGCTCTAGTTGAAACTTTGAGATTTTGAAAAACATTCTGAAATATTTGAGGGTACTTTACATGAAGCCCTAAAAACATTTTAAAAAGTTTCTCGAAAACAACTTCAAATGTTTTATTTAAATTTCTTGTAACAATAGAGTAAAATACGCTTATAAAGGAGGTAGAGGTCCGAATTTCACGGTTAACTCTAAAGTTTCGAAAATTGCAAAACTGAATTATATCCGGCGTCTTCCTACAACTACGTAATTGAACATAGAGATTTTTCCTTCAAATGAAATTTGTTGTACATAAATATATGTACATAAAAGTCATGTACATTTTTTCGAAAATCTTAGTAGTTTTCGTGCAATAGAGCGTGAGAATACAAAAACATTATTTTCTCAAAAACGGCTACAAATTTTTTCTGTAAATTTTTGAACGAGTTAGTACCAAACGAACCCTATCCGATGACGTAAACGCCATATTGATCTATTCTTTTGTTTTTTCAAAAATTACAATAATGTAATATTTTTGTTCTGTCTCTCACGTCGGTAACATTTACATTAAAGGCGATTTATTCACGTTATTGTATTTATAAGTACACTCGAGAATTTTTATTTAACATTATTTAAAATAATGTTAAATAAAAATTCTCGATAACAAAACAGTTTTCTATAAAAATGAGCTCAAAATTCCGCGTTTTCAGAACCATATAAAATTTATTTTCTCAAGAATGGCTCCATTTTTCTTCAATTTTTTTTTAAATAGATAATGCTCATTGCACTGTTTTATATGACGTAAAGTTCATTTTGGAATATTCTTTTGTTTTTTGAAAAATTACAAAAATGTAATTTTTTTGAAATACCTCTCATGCCGTTATTATTGGCATTTGCATCAATATGTATACATTATTACATTTTTGGGTAAAAGTGCTTCAAATGACTTCAAAATAACTTTTTCTAAAACTCAATAGATTTCCAAGAAAAAGAGCTTCAAATTTCGCATTTACAGAAAAGCGTAATAGCCATTTTTTGAAAAATGGCTACGAATTTCTCAATGAAAGCTTCTATTTAGGACGAGATTTTACTCTTCTTTAATATTCTTGAAGTAATAGTTCGGTTGTGCTACTAGGAAAGCACAAAGTTAAGAAATTGTAAAAAAAATGTTCTTGAGCGACGATAGATGGCAGCTGGTCAGAGAATGTTGCAAGACCTTCAAACCAGGCCACACCAAGGATGTTAGAAAAATTCAGTACGAGAAAGTTTGTGCCATTCTCTAGCATCTCTACTTACTTTCTCGTATACATACGTATATACGTAGTATAGAGAAAATTATGTAATGCTGCGGAAAATCGATTTCGAAATTTCAACGGAAATACACATTTTGAGGCCCCCTGATTTCGAAAAAAAGTTTTTTTTAAAACGTCCGTCCGTCCATCTGCCGGTCTGTCCGTCTGTCCGTTAGTCCATCCGTCCGTCTGTGAACACTACTAGCGCCTAAACCACACGTAGGATCTTTTCCAAATTGAAGAAACCCCTGTCCATCTGGCTCTAGTTGAAGCTTTGAGATTTTGAGAAACATTCTTTAAAATTTGGGAGTACTTTACATAAAGCCCTAGGAACATTTTCAAAATTTTTTCAAAACCTGCACCATATTTTGTCTTTAAATTTCTTGTACGAATAGAATAAAATACAATTATGAACATGGCATATGATCGATTTTCACTGTTAATTCTGAATTTTCGAAAATTTCCAAAATTTGAATTTTTTTGGAGTCCTCCTACAACCACAAATTTGAAGATAGAGATTTGTCTTTCAAATGAAATTTTTGTCTATAATTAGTTTTTTTCAAACCGACCATGTCAATTTTTAAAAAAATTAGTACTTTTCGTGCAATAGTGCGTGTAATATTTGCAATTTTAAAAAATTACAAAAACAAGATTTTCTCCGGCTCAAAATTTTTGTTAAATGTTTTGAGCGGTTAGTGCCAAAAAATCCTATACGATAACATAAACGCCATATTGCTCTATTTTTTTGTTTTTACAAAAATTACAAAAATGTAATTTTTTTGACTTGTTTCTCACGTCGGTAATACTTACTTTAGAGGCGATTTCTTTACAGTTTTATATTTATGCTAGTACTTGTACTTTAAATAATTTTAAATTTAATTAATTCTATTTAACATTTCTATTAATTTAATTGAAGATTAAATTAATTCTGTAAAAGATGGTCAATTTCACAAATTTGGAATGCCTGTTTTGCTCTGTTGACATAAAGATGTATACTCAGTAAATAATTGATTTTATTGCTATAATTTGACTTGTATTCTATAATAATAATAATAATAATAATAATGCCTTTATTGATATGGCGAGGCTCGGGCCATTAGGCCCGCTCTTCCGCCTAACCACATGTCAGATGTATACAAAGATCAAACATATATTATATACAAATATAAACAATATATTTATGTTGCAAGTAGTTAGTAGCAAACAAGGCAATTTAAATGTAGCTTTTAAAAAGATAAATGAAATATTAAAATAGACAGAAATGTGGCAAATTTTGTTTGACAAATTATAAATTCATAGACGGAAGTTAAACAAGTTGAGTTGAATAGAAACTTTTGTCACGGATGCACTCACTGTTCGCCAGGTTAATTGTAACGCTTTTCTATTTATTCTGTTTTTAATCGGCCAATTCACTAGTTTCTTTTTTCGTGATGAAATTCTGTTGACGGTACTTTTTCTTTAAGTAAATTAATTCCCTCATCTTCCTTCCCTTCTTGGCAAGTGCAGTAATAACGATAGGGCGTAATAAAAATACGGGTAAGTTGTTTTGCGTTCTTGCTGTGCCGCTCAACCGCTAGCTAGACGGGCAACTGTTCAACGGAAAGAGATTAGCCCGGAGTGTTTCCAGATGGGCGGTTACGGTTACCTAATGTGGAGCTCGATAAATAAAATCAAATCTTATATTGTATGTATTACCACTGGCATTAACTGATTCTAAGGATCTCAGGAGACAAAAACCTTTCGGGCAAAGGTCCTCAGGCTTTTTGTCATCATTTAATCATTAGAATACATGTAATACCGTTGGTGCTTATATAACTATATTTTTTTCTCAGAAACACAGAAAGCAAATTAAACTTAAAATCATAGGCATTTTTAAGAACATTTATGATCATATGAAAGGAATTGAAGAGATTAGCTGAAATTAAATAATAGTAGAAGGGTGTATCGCTTCCGTAGAGTAGGAATGTTGGATTAAATAGTATATTTACAAATGTACAGAATTATCTCTAAACTCACGAACCTCGACTCACGACTTAAAAAGTATTACTTCAAATCGAACAAAATATTCCCTTTAATTTTTTAAAATGAAAAATGTTGTACTGAACTAAAAAATCCTACTTAAACATTTATGGTTTGGCAATAATTAAATCTGAATGCCTTTCGTTTAAAATAGATACAGCAAAGATTTTTTCCCTTTCCACCAATACCCAATGAGAACGGAAGGGACAAGTAGTTATAATTCCAAATTTCCTCAATCGTTTCCCCGACTTTGTAACACGAAAGCACTCCAAGGATATAATGTAAAATAGAATGAGACTGAGCTTTGCGCCAAACGTCCTCGCTCTTGATTACCATTTAATATAGATGCAGTAGTATATGCTTCATCTCTCTTCAACATTCGTTTGCTTTTAGAGCCGGGAGCCGGGAGCTTAACATGTAAATGAATTGACAAGGCAAAAGGGCAACGGTAGTCATTTCGAAGGCAATGGGAAAGGACAAAAGCGGCGCGCTCTGCGACCACTGCAACTTCGTTATTTTCACACACTCTCCCACGACCATAGTGCGAATATAATGAACGCCTCATTGTGCTGCTTTATTTGTACTCACAATATAAACGGGTTTTGATCGTGGAAATATTCCAAGTACTGTAGGGTAAAATATTATTTCACTTTATTCAAACTATACCGTACGGTTCTATTTTTATCATACTAAATTTACGAGATAAAGTAACTTTAAGCCCCATGAATAAGTCGGTAACTCTGACAACTACATTTACAGGACTTCTTAAAGGTTAATCAGTGATATGAACTAATTTTACAGTAAAATCTGTACAGGCTAGAATTGTTTGGGTCCAATATTTTCTTTCAGCTTGTATAGGTTTCCGGCTTATTCAGGTTTGTCATAAAATCATCAATTTAACAAACCTGTATATCCAGGAATTGTTTACGTCCAATATTTTCCTTCATCTTGTGCAGGTTTCCGACTTATTAAGGTTTGCCATAAAAAGGGTCAATTTAGCAAACGCAAATGTTCAAATATGGAATAGTTTGTAAAAATACGCAAGATACAATATCACAGCAACAATACGGTGTAAGTATTGTTTATCTTAGCCTAGTTGCAACCAGGGTATGACGAGAGGATCCGGGGAGGAGTGGAGGTGGGAGTGAGGGCGTGCGTGCAGGGGCAGAGTTCTGGGAGCGCCCGCAGCGCAAGGCGGAATCCGGGCAGTTACGCGGCGGCGCGCTCAACCTGGACAGCACCTGCGATGAAAAATGCACGCCGCGCGGAAGAAATGGATTACCATACGCTTGTATAAACTCGCAGCTGTTTGCGGCCAGCCCAGCGAGGCGATAAAATAAACGCATCGCGGGGCTCGAAGCCCGCCCCTCTTCCGCGCGATTGCCAGCGGGCGGCGCAGGGTTGCCAACGGAGTCTCGGAGGATGCAGCGCTGAGGAACGCGGGTAACGAGACGAAGAGCGAAGGGAATAGGGAGATTAACGGTAAGAGTGTGGTAGCCACAAAGAACTGTGTGCAAGTTGGTGAGAAGAGCTCGATTCGGCAAACGTGAGGGGATAGAAAGAAAGGGAAGGGATGGGAGGGTAAGATATTTGCTGAAGAGATTGGTAATTGTGTATTTCCTACAAATGTTGGAAGAAAAGTGAAGACAGAAGAATGCGGCATGGACTGAGGTGGCTCAGGGCATCAACTGATGTCACTGCAGTGACTCTGACCGGGAGATTTTCGATACTAGTTAGATAGCTAGATCGAATACAGTCGTAAACTGGTGAAGAATTCTAGCGATTTTTAGATCTGTTTGGAAGATTTCCGGTTTTTTCTTTATCAACACCAGACGAATACCGGAACGGTACCCTCTCAAACGTGGCACGGTCCGCGTGCGATCTTCCCTTCCTTTATCTTGTCCTATATCCCTCTCTTGAATACATTTGTACTTACTTGTTCTGTACTAGCACACTTGTGGCGAGATCCGTTGGGGGAGGGGAACTGGCCGGGGAACCCCGCCAGCCAACCTATAGCTCCCCACCGATCGGTGAAGAACACCGCTACCGCCCTTCAAAGCTGCACTAAACTTTTTGGACTAATGGCCATAGCAATTGATGGTCGGACTCTGGAAGTATTCAAGAATACTTTGACGCGATTCCTTCGGTAATGAATTTTAAGATGGTTGCTTCGGTGGCAAGTAGAGGAGTTTTGGAAATGATTCTTATTTTAGGGTCGATAATATTCGCATTCACCCATAAAGATATTATTCAACAACGCTTGTTTTACTGTTGAACGACTGCAGGAGCAAATGAGACGAACGAAACATCCCATAAAAATAATTTGAGATAAAGACGAGCTATTTGAATGATGCGCTTGGGCAAAATGATGAAGCCACGGCATTGAGTAGCGGTGTATACGAGGTTAAGGATATCTTGAAAGTGGTGCAATACGATGGCTACTATACGAATATTTTGACTATGAGGGATCATGAATCTAGGCTTATTTGACTACGAGGTGTCATGACATTCTAGGAACATCATGTCGGCTGTGTATCGAAGCGTAGCTGCGATGAGACGAGTTTCAAGTTTACATACATGAAAAAAGATTAAGTTGATGGGATATCCTCAGGCGAAAGTGGCACGTGGGGTGTATCTCACAGTCGTAAATTCACTTTTCATAATGTTTGGAATTTGTAGGCGTGCGTCAAGGTTTGGATCAGTGTGTGTGATGATAGATGAGAGTGTAAGATAGCATTACTGTGGAAGGCGAAAGAGGGGAAGCGTGATCAGACATGAAGTGGGAGGTTTGCATTTTCTCCCAGGTGGACAATAGTGGTGCCAGAAGAGGAGGAATGACGGAAAAAGAGGGTAGAATTTTTCACGTGCATATATATATATATATATATATATATATATATATATATATATATATATATATATATATATATAGTGACATACCAATATGTCACTGAATATTGTACAATATTTATTTTAAATGGCGTCAATTAAAGGGGATAAATTATGTGAATATGCTAGCATAGCAACGGTAAGCGAGCCGTCGTCAAGGTCAACATATTCATGCAGTGACAATCGCGGAGACGGCTAGTTCGTTTTGCAAGAAATTTAGAGATTGGCTAGGTACGAAAGTACATCAAATGTTATCTGCAAATAAACAATCGAATTTATGAACCGAGTTTTGCAGGGCTGAAAGAATACGAGAGACATTCATTCTGACTGATGCCGTGCTCATGAACGGATCGTGCTCCAATTAATGTTAGGAGTTGTTTTTCTTTGGGGACTTGTAAGCATCTACTAGGGAATGGATGTTGAGAAAACATCAAAATTGGAACTCTAAGTGTGACAGTGGAGCTTAAAATATTTCATGTGAACAAGTTGGAGGGACATTGAGGGCTTGGGCGAAGTTGTCAGTGATTGGACTGGAATGTTAGCAGCAAATAGTTTGTTGATCTGATGAACGGTGATTGAAGTGAGCTTCCGAGAAAAGAAGAGAGAAGATGGTGTCTGGACCTGAGGACAGCGGCGTCGGAGATGGATAAAGATGGCCGAAAAAGCGCGCGAAGACATAAGGTTGGAACGGTCATGACAAACATTTAATTTTATATTGGGTAAAGTTAAACAATACCAAAATTGTTTTAAATTGTTAATAAATTTCCATGTTTTCGTGAAATGAATATATGATTTTTCATTGAGCCAATTCTAGCAATAAAGTAGCAAGATAGATAGATATTTGCTTTTCAGATTCCTCGACCGAGTTTGTTTGAGTATAAATTGCAGTTTATTTCAAAATGGAGCACCAACTGGGGCTGAATTTCTTTTAAATCAGTCAGATTATTTCTATATATATATATATATATATATATATATATATATATATATATATATGCGGATATTGAAGGGATTTGGAGTTCCTGGTGGATTTGAGAGTTGGATATAAACCTTTCGCTTTAAGAGTCTGCCTTAAAACATTATTTTGTATTGTCTGAGGTTTTTGTAATTTGGTTGCTGCTATATTTCGCCAAGCCGGGTAGGCAAACAAAACGTCATGGAACGTCTTATTATGGACATACTATATTATTAGTGCTGAATCCATTTGAGGAGAGGAATTTCTGTTAATTAGAGGTAAGAGTTTGGATATTTTTGCCTTGGTTTTAGTTACTATGTATTGAATATGTGGCTTCCGAGTAAGTCTTTTGTTTAGGATCACACCCAGATATTTTACTGATGCACAATTACGTAGCCAAGAGAAGGAGATATTATTAATTTGTGGTGGGGGAGTGGGGGGGCCTACGAAGGGAAAAGTTTTTGCTTGAGATTTTGAGGGGTTCAATTCGATACGCCACATTTAGGAAAACTATTGAATCGAATTGAACGTTCACATTGTTGATCCAAATGAACAATCTTCAACTATTCTCTGTAGCGACCAATAATATTACAAGATTGCCACAATGTTAAT
Organism: Teleogryllus occipitalis; assembly: GCA_011170035.1. Classification (NCBI taxonomy): domain Eukaryota; kingdom Metazoa; phylum Arthropoda; class Insecta; order Orthoptera; family Gryllidae; genus Teleogryllus; species Teleogryllus occipitalis. The sequence continues at coordinate 30,016 of BLKR01003284.1, read as the reverse complement.
GGTTAAAGAACATGCCTGTCTCTAAGAGAATACTCTAAGAGAGTTTTCAAGAAGTGATTAAGGACGCATGGCGACGGTTACTAATTACTTCGTAAACATTCGAGAAGCGTTGAAAGACAGAACTTAGGGTTAGGAAAGGTTCTATTGAGAAATGTTAACGATGAAACAGTAGAGAGTTTTTGCAAGGCGGGAAATCAATTCTAGTAGTACGTAAACATCGGTGAAAAGAAACAACGAATCTTCAAAAAAAATGAGTTTTTGCATGTCGTACAATCGGAAACGTACGTTAAAAGTAAGACCTATTTGGAATTTAATACCTTTAACAGATTCTAAAAGATTTAATGGAACATCTCTGACTCTATTTTTGCTTGTATTAGGATTACAAGATAGAAAATACATAATAATACATGAAATCTCATTGTATCATAGGAATATGTAATACTTGTCTATCTCCAAAGAAATCTGTAGCTTCCTAGATAACCCCGCTATTTTACTATAACATATTTATATTGTTTATATTAGGAATGGGAAATGTTTGGCATTATAACGTCCTATGGATAAATAACAATTTTTTCTTGAGAATCTATGTAGCCTCACTATATAGAAAACCTCCAAATCGTAAACAGTTACGTTAGTTTATTCCTGACATATTTTAATTAACTTGAGACAAAATTAACCATTAAGGTCCCACCATATTATATAGGTAGTATGGATATTGTATTTTTCATTGTTTCTATGCTCATCGTATGTTAGAGTTGAATTCGTGTTTAGTGGTGGCAGCAAAAACTACGCGAAGTGTAAGTTTGTCGTAGACGACAAAATAGGGAGAGTGACAGGACCCGACAATCGAAATCCCGTCATTTGATGCCGGTGCATGCGCAGAATTGTCGTGTTACGTCTTTGAAATCTACGACTTGCAATAAATCTCTACTAAGTCTTTACCTAAACTAGATAGAGAAGAAAAACAATGCCTAGGTTCATCATTGATCCCCGTTGGTATGCGATTCTTAAAGGTGGCTCCACACATTCGGCTTTCGGCGAGTAGCGAGAAACTCCTTGCCGAAACCCGACAAGTGTGAATGCGTTGCTGACCGTTTGTCGTACGACGAAAATCCGATGCTCGCCCTCCCCACGGCTTGGCGGGTTCACATTCAAGGAAGCGAGCATACACCGATCTCATCGGCTGCTTGGGATTGGGAAATTGGGAAATTGGATTGATTGATTAATTGGTTTGTGATTCCGAGCGCCTTTACTGCTAAAGTCAGTCTCGTAAGTGCGGTGCATGTTTCTGCTTAAGAGTTGGTGGGTTTTCCTCAACCAGGGATCGGAAGACCGCCCCACTCGGGACAAGCTTTAAGCTCACGAGTAGTCTCCTAACATGTGTGGTAGTGATGTGTATGTAAGTGTGTAAGTAAGGAGTGAGGATAGGACAAGGAAGAGGCAGGAAATATGGCCCGAGGCCCGCTTGTTTGGGGAATTCTCCGGCATTTGCCTGGTATTGATCGTACAAATGACGGAAAACTACCGATCCGAACAGCCAGCCCCTAGAATTCTCGTCCAGAGAACGACTGAATTCGACGTATCTGTGTAGCTAGTATCGAAAATCCTGTCACAGTCGAGAATCAAACCTGGGGCATTATCAAACTCCGGTACCATCATTTTTCTTTTGTTGCAGAAATGCAACACCGCGTAAGTGCGATAAATTTTTTTAACTGGAATTCTTACTATGCGTTATTCGTTTTAGGGGAAATGGAAAGATATTTACGCCCGTTGTCAGATAATGAATTAGAGGAAATTGTTAAAAATTGGATAGATAGTGACGATGGATTAGATTTCTCGGATGATGACGATGTGGCTGATCCCACATATAGAATTGCGGTGAATGAAGACACTGATGAAGACCTGAGCGGAGAAGAAATTATAACTAACAATAATGAAGATGCATATTCTGTACCAACCGGTACTAAATCTTCAACGAATGCAGAACCTGCTCTTGCAAGCAATTATGATGGACCTGCAAGTTCCCGTAATTGTGATAAACCAGCACGTGTAAATGTTGCATGGAAAATCAAAAATTTGGAGTTAAATGAAAACCAAACAAAATTCAAAGGATCTACTGCACTACGAAGTGAAATTCTGGAACTGGAAACCCCTTTTCAAGTTCTTTCGTATTTGTTTCCTAATGAAATAATCGATCTTATAAGGGATCAGGCCAATTTATATAGCGTTCAAAAAGATGCAAATAAGCCAGTGAATGTAAATAGCATAGAAATACGGCAGTTTTTAGGAATAATTTATTACATGTCTATAATTCGATTGCCTAATGTTAAAATGTATTGGTCTGAAAGAGTTGGGTTTATTCCTATAAAGGAGACAATGATATCCAAGAGGTTTGAGCAACTGAGGCAACTTCTTCACTTCAACGATAACAGTCAAATGATACCATATGGACATCAAGACTCTGATAGATTATTTAAAATCAGACCCCTTATTGAAAAGCTGAACCAAAGCTTGGGGAAAATTCCTCTTGAAGCTCACTTGTCCGTAGATGAACAAATGTGTTCGACGAAAGCTCGAAGTGTTTTGAAGCAGTACCTACCGGACAAACCACACAAATGGGGCTTCAAATTATTCGTTGTCAGTGGAGTCAGTGGCTTTGCTTACAAATTTGAAGTTTACAGTGGTCAAGAGAATAAGTGTGCTAGTGGAGAACCTCAACTGGGTGCTTCATCAAATGTAGTTGTGAGACTTACACGGGATGTTCCATCAAATGAAAACTACAGCGTGTTTTTTGATAATTATTACACGTCTTTGCCATTGATTGAGTATTTATCAAATAGAGGTATTTTGTGCTTAGGGACCATTAGAAGAAATCGCATTCCTAACTGTAAGTTACCCGAGGAGAAAAGTTTCAAAAAGGAACCCCGGGGTTCATCTGTCGAGCATGTTGGCAATCATAACGGGGTAGATGTAACTGTGGTGGCTTGGAGAGATAACAAAATAGTTACATTAGCCTCCAACTTTGCAGGCAAAAATCCTACATCCTCTGTGAGACGTTACGACAGATCAAAGAAACAACACATCATAGTTGAGCGACCATTTGTCGTTGCAGAGTATAACCGACACATGGGCGGAGTTGATTTACTAGATTGCATAATGGGGCACTACAAAATCAAACTGCGCAGCAAACGATGGTACCTAAGATTGTTTTATCACTTTCTTGATCTGACAATGTGCAATTCATGGCTTTTGTATCGAAGAATTCATGCTGAAGCTAAAAGATCAGGAAGTGTTATCAGTTCTGCTGACTTCAGAATAGAAATAGCAGAAACATTATGTAAATACCAAACAAAAATAAGGGAAAGTAAAAGAAAGTTTGAACTAGAAAATGCAATTCAGGAAAAGAAGAGAAAAGGTCCTGCTCAGCATGTGCCTCCTAAAGATGTTCGCAAAGATCAATGTGGACACTGGCCTGAATGGGCAGAAAAAAGAATAAGATGCAAATATCCAAACTGTAAAGGATTCACTCAAACTGTATGTGAAAAATGCGGAGTTGGATTGTGTTACAACAAAACTAACAATTGTTTCAAGAAGTTTCATTTAAATTAATCATGTATACCAATTGTTTCCAGGTGTTACCCTTAATTACTCAGTGTTGCAGATATGCAACATACCTTTTTTGGTCAAAATAAAGCAAATTTGCAAATTATATTTTTTTCCCTTATTTTTCCAGATAAACATAGGATATTTCAATTTTATTACCATTAAAATAATAAAAAAATTAGAACTTGCTCCATAAAGTATGTAAACTATTTATTAATTCATTATAAAAGTAAATAAGTGTTAATTTTATAAAGATGAATTTTGTGCTAGTGAATGCAAGAACCCTAAGTGTAATGAAGGGACTAATAGAATTGAACCTTTTGTAACTAAAATTAATATAAACGTAACACAAGAATATTAAAATTGTGAAATGAAAGATTAAAAGAAATAATAATAAAAAAATACATTCGAAAATAATTTTCAACTTCATATTTAGCCATCATTTAAATAAATCTTGCCGTTTTTATAAAAAAATATAAATTAAATTTGGTTTTTTGGGGATCAATCAAAAAATTTGCTATTTATATGTATTTGTGAAACAGTTTTAAAGTAGCTTTTTTGAAATAATTACTGATGTCCTTAAACACGTTCTTAGTCTCCTTGTGTATTTAATCCACATGAACACATAAGTGATTGTGTACATCAAGGTTTCATTATCATTTGTTTGCAATTAAGTTTCTGTCAATATATTCCATTGTATTGTGAATGATGTTATAGTTTACACATTTTACTTTGCTAAATAAATATTTTAATGTTAAATTCTAATATTTTATTTCTAGGTACATGCTGTTTTAGGATATTCATTATATATAATGTACATTACATTATGTACATGTATAATGTAAATAATGTAATGTATATGTAATGAACCTACAATACATCTTTTATTCAACAACAATACAGCCTTTATTGATGTATGTATATCTACTGTAATAGCAATCGGACTACAAAATTTAAAGGCTTTTGAGGCTTTTTGTGTAATTTATTGTGAAATTTAATTATCACTAAATGCGTAATGTTTATGCAATTATTTTTCCAGTCCTGACGGCGGCACGATTTTCGACACTAGCTTTCCAGCTAGGGCCGAAACTTCCCTTACACACACACACACACACACACACACACACACACACACTTACACTAACATGCACTACACTACCACATATTCCGGGAGACCGGTCGGGACCTTAGAGCTTGTCTCGGCTGGGGAGGTGCCCCGCTGGTGGCAGAGTCCTATTTACGTGGAAACCCCACTAGCCGACGGCAGGTCGGCGACGGATCTCGCCATCAAGCGGGGGAAGATCACCGCCATCTTCCGAGAGAAAAACATGCACTACACTAACGGGACTAATAAACAAAGCATTTGACGCGCCCGGAAACACGAAAAAAAATCAATCAATCAATTATGCAATTTTTTCCATTTTACGGGTCTGGTTGTGTAGGTAAATATACAGATCTGTAGTTGGATCAGAAATAAATAATGAATATTCTATATAGCAAGTACTGCGCATAACCCATTCTTATACCCATCAACGACCAGTAACTTGTAACACCATTAAGGAATACTTAAATAAGGCAACACGGACGCCTAACTCCTTCAACCAGTACAGCTCTGTAGGCCGACTCGGAAGGCCGGCTCCTTCTATCAGTTTCGTCCGGATACGTCAGGACGGTAGGCTGGATCCTCCAACCTGTGTTGCTCGCTTACGCCGAGTAGATAGCCAACTCTTCCGACAAGGTTGCTTGGGCTCTGCAGCTTCTATCCTTGCACTTCTGACAAGGTGAATTCAGAGGAGTGCAATAAGGGACTCTTCACGATGCAACTTTTCGTTCCAACAATCTCTGTCACGAAACAGGAACAGTGAACCTGGTTGGACCTATATTATCATGCTTCCCTTGTTACAGTATAATGGATCAGGTATACTGCAACTGTTGTTTTTTCTTCGTGTAGCATTTAAGTAAAACCCCAGCCTATGCTGAAAATTCGTTCGCACCTCACCGCTTACGTGTGCACGTTTTAATATCTTTCTAGAGAGTGATGTCTGCGCCTTTCTACAAGATCACGGCCTTCAATGCCCTCTCTACTACACCTTTTGCACATAATGGTTCGGGGCCGTGTACATCTGCATAGCGCTATGACACCAAGCATGGAATATTACACTTTGTTGATCGGTTGTCCTAACAACGCGTATTCTTTGACTTTCGAGTTTGCAATAAATGCCATTATTACTAACGCCGGATACCGATTCTGTCAAACTAAACCCGGGATTCTTGGCTTATCACAGCACAGAGAAAAAAGTTAATCATTTTCATCAATAGGCTCAATAGAATTTGTAAAAATGTCACCATAAATGTTAATTTTTTAATTTTTTAAAAAAGGCTGATAATTTATACTAGTTGTCATCAATTCAATAATGGGTTTTAATCAATAGAACTTCCAGGAATCGTGATTGTGCAAAGAATTACACGTCCACGTGCAACAGGTAAGGAGTAAAATGTGTAAAGAAACACGATTAAAATTGAAAGTGAACTTAATGAAATAATATTTAACATTGAGAGAATTTATGATAGCATAGCAGGGCAATGGAAGAAATAACAGTATTAATAATAGCAGAGGAAGTAATCCCCTTCATAATATTGTGTAATTGTTTGTAAATACGAGTACAAGTTAATAAATAAGTCGCAAAACGGAATTGATGCAAAAATAATAAAAGTAACTTTCTGACATTTATTTCACTTTTCCACATAATCACCCTAAATATTCAGACACTTATCCCATCTCATTGCAAGTCCTTGAAAGACAGCAGCAAAGCAGTCATTTGGTTGCTGTCGCAGCCAGCATGTAACTTCATAGATTACGGCATCATCTGCATCAAAATAACGGCCACTCAAATGATTTTTTAGGGGCCCAATCAAATGAAAATCACTGGGAGCTGAGTCAGGGCTGTACGGTTGATGTTCCAAGCGTTCCCAATGAAATGTTCATCACAGCTCCTGCGTTGGTCTTGCTGTTTGAGGGCGAGCATTGTCATCCAGAAGAATCACACCCTTTGACAGGAGCCCAGGTCGCTTGCGGCGAATGGCCAGTCGGAGTTCCCGCAGAGTGATGCAGTACGACGCGGCATTCACAGTTTCACCATGAGGCTGGAATTTCTGCAGTATGTCCCAAAACACAGTGAGCAAAACCTTGCGAGCCAATGGAATCGTCTTGAACTTTTCTTGTTGGGGAGGCGGTATGTTTCCATTCCATAGACGAACATTTGGATTCTGGTTGAAAGTGGTGAAGCCAACACTCGTCCCCCGTAACAATTTGTGCCATGAAGTCCTCTCCTTCCTCTGTGTACCGAGTGAGATGCTGCAATGACAGACCCATTATGTTCAGTTTGTGTTGCTCAGTCAACTGGCGGGGCACCCACCGTGCACAAACTTTACGAAACTGCAACTGCTCATGCACGATGTTCCATGCGGTTCCATGTGAACAGCCTACAGCACGCGCTATGTCAACAATCTTCACACGCCGGTCATTACGGATGAGTTGATCCACACGCTGCAATGTGGTTGCAGTTGACACCTCCGCGGGACGACCAGGACGCTCCTAATCTCTGATGCTTTTCCTTCCACGGTTAAACTTCTGGATCCAATTGAACACAGCTTTTCGTGAGAAACATTTGTCACCATAAACGGGACGCATTTCACGATGCACTTCTTCTATGGACAGCCCTTTGGCCCACAAAAAACGCACACCTGCACGCTGTTCTTCTCGTGCACCCTCGGGCAACACATGTGCCATCGAGCACTAATAGCCTCGGACTGACTGAGTGCCTGCGAGATGTCGTACGACAAGCTTACATATACTGCCAACTGCTAGCGAAACTTGCGCGCGAAATGTCAAATGGTATACGGCACGTTTGCGACTTATTTATTGACTTAACCTCGTAGTATCAAGATTTAGTAATATTAAATATCGTAAAAGAAGAGGTATTTCTCAAAAGGATAATCCAACGCGAGTCCTGAGACGGGGTATTTCTCAATAAATCGAGTGAAAAGAATTAAACCAGTCCTTTAATGACAATTATTCGTTACATTTCTTATTTTTAAGTTTGTTTTCTAAAATTTGTAAGAACACATATTACATTGAGAGATTTTTATCAATAATGTGAACAAGTGAATTACACAATTAAACTTTTGACATGCGATTGATTTTAATTTTTAACTATACGATTTGGTGTTCTTTGTCCATTTCAAAACAGATATTCAAATATCTTCGTTTTAGATATTCAAATATCTTCGTTATATTTATTACAACTAACTTTTTAATTCTACACTTACTTTACAACTAATAATCACCTAATTTTGCCATTTTTTAAACCTTAATGGTGGGTTTACTAGCACTTAAGAGATTTGAACCGCAAACTCATCAGTACATTTGTGCTTGGTTCTAGTCTTGTCCAGATTACCGAACAGGCTGAGTAGGCTGCAGCCTAGGGCGCACAATTTTTGGGGGCGAAAGAATTTCAGTGGATTCAAAATTTCATAAGACGAATCAATATCGCGGTGACATTTATTTATTCGTATAATCAGTTATTTATAGGCACACAATATTTGTGTCGATTACAAATTTTGTACAATAATTTTTTATTCAAAATTAATAAATAGCTTCAATGTTTAAAGAAATTAAAAGGACGCTAAAACGTTTGACAGCCTAGGGCGCACATAAGTCAAAGTCAGGCACTGGTCCTGCCTGCAGTTTAAGATGGATCAAACGCTTACATAATGTAGTATCCAAACAAAGACAAAACTTCATAAAATGTTTTTTATTCAATATCGAGGTACAATAATGAGAATCTCGTGTACAATAGCCAAAGTTACGAATAACCTGTAAAGTGTACCAATTCCGAAGCCGTTTCACCGTAGTACAGTAGAAGCCCCATACACAGCCGAGTCGTAGAATATCCACCAGAGAGTTCCGTTTCCGTAGCACAGGCCGTCGTTATCACTAATCACCACTCTACACTCCGTACACCACTCGCCAGAACACCGTTGTCAACGCCGTCGCTATCAGTCTGCCCTGGCGTCGGATCGGGGCCCTCTTATAGCCCGCTGGGGCTAGCGGCCCGCCGACTAGCTGCGGAGTAGGCGCGGTGGCGAGTCCCTGCCCGCTTGTTCAGGCGTGACGGCCGCGCGCGGTCAGCCTCGGCCAGCCCGCAACGGTCGCCTTCCCCTCCGGCCGAGGGCGGTGACGCCCCGCTGACGTAGCTCGGCAGCGGGTCTTTCAACCGCGCGCGGGCGGTCACGACACATAAAAACGCTTCTCACAATATATAAAGATTTTACTCTCCCAATGTTTCCATATCGCTTTTTCATCCACAGTTACTTATAAATGCACACGATTAAATAGACTACCAGCTCTAATCCCTCAGAAAATGTGGCCCTTTTTTCTTCTAAAATGTTCTTCCGAACATTTGTGAATAATGTGGTACAGGGGCTAAACGCGAGAAGCGTCCACAGCACAGCTTTCTAGAAGGTGTCTTTTGAAGCGCGAAGCGCTCGATATCTTTACGGGCGATACAAGAACTGCAGGACTAGAGGGCCCAACATTGAATGATAACGGGTGCTGAGAACAGTACGATGCAAGGAGAAACGCTGAGTATGGTCAAAAACTATGTGAAGATAAAAGAAAGATGGTGTAACATTTTAACGTCAGGATATGCGGACGGAATGAACAGAAAACGTAATGGAGACAAATAAAAAACAATGGTGCGCATGTACGATTTCGGGTTAGAGGAAAATAACCTGACAATGAAAAGGTAAAAAGAATGACAGGTTATGCAGATCGATGGCGAGAAGAAAAAACATTACGTCAATAATGGAACGAAGCAAATGGTTATTAATGAAATAATTATTGTAAGAAATCTTATAATAATAAAGAGATTTAACAGTTACCCAACCGTTAGACCTACTGTGAAAACGCGTCGAGTGTTGCAAAATATATTAATCCAACTCATGAGTTATCATTTTCAAGAGTACGATCCCAGAACTCTTAACTCGTAAGGACAGGTAAGGCTCGAAAATCAGGTTTAGATTTACATTAGAAAGCATCTGACAACTTTGTGTCTTCTATAAAGAATATCACTTTGATGTAAAATAATATAAGAATAATAGTTAATGCGTCAAAAGCACAAGAAATATTTATAACGTTATCGTATTTGCGTATATTCCTCGGTTGTAGCTCTCAAAACAATAGCCGTTACTCTCATTAGGACGATAAACATCAATTAACGCGCTTTGTAACCAACGAATTCTGTTTTTTGTGTTATCGGCCGTATAATGTTATATACTTTCTGCATTTCCATCATAAAAAATTATTGTAAAAATAAGACACCCTATTTCTTGAAATAAGTATATTTATCTGCCATCTTTAGCTACAACTCATGTGTTTCGATTATTCTTAACAGACGGAGGACTTAACTCTAATTTTTTCAAAGTTCAGAAGCTCCCAGATGAGTGTTGTTTGTTGTTTTTTATAGGCTTCAGTTTTTTTAGAAAGCTAAAAAACCATTATTTTTTTATGATATATTTCCTGTTTGAAATATGACTGAATTTAACTTAAGTATTTGTTATAATTTTATCATTTCCGATATTTCTGTAAACTGGTAAAAAATTTGAAACTATTTACTCGAAAACTTAACATTCGGAATACAATCTGGAAGTGTTAGAATATTCATTTAAATTCATTATTATTCTGTGATACAACGGCTTTTTTTACCAAAAAGGTAATATTTTTTCCATTAAATACAAATATTGATGAGCGATTTTTTTTCCATTTCCAGAGCTCGACATTGAACGTTATATGTTTTTTGTTTAAATAAATACACAAGCATATAGGTTATATAAATTTATTAAGGAAATAAAGTGGATTGCCCATGTTATACATTTACTGCAAGTGTAAGATCCTCAAGCCTAAAATAAGCTCTGAGCTAAATTTAAATCGCCCGTTTCGTTGCTCCAAGTGGGCTCTGCTAGATGGCGCAAAGAGTGTAGAGGAATTTGCGAGGTCAAGCGGTTAAATGGCCTGAGCCTCGTCACGTAAAATAAATCATCATTGAATTGAATTGTTTAGTCCATAAAACCGTACAAAAAATATCTCACCAAGAGAATAAGTACGATGATTATTTCAATGTAAGTGGCTGAACGTGCGCGCCGAGAGAGCGTCTCCGTGCAGAGGGGCGGGTGTGAGCAAGAAGTGAGCTGGCGGTGCGAAGTGAGGGGCGAGGGGAGCAAAACCTCACGCGCCGCCCCCAACCCCGCCTCGACCCCGCCCACTTCCCACCCCTCCCCCGCTCTCGCCCCAGTCCCAGAAAGGCGCCGACGGCGACGCCTGGCGGACAAGAGCGCGGCGAGGAGCGTACAAAGACTGCCCCCTTGTGCAGGGCTTCTCTTCTTCAGTCTAGCTCCCTTTCTGGCTTCTTTCTCGGACATTCCTCGCCTCTTTTCAGAAAACCCTTTTGCATTCACGGCCACCCCTCACCCGTTCCAACATGCTCCCCCTTGCTCTAGCCCCGTTCCGGACTGCTCCCCTCCCCCGAAGCTAGGGTTCAATGTACCTCCCTTTCTCTCTTCTTTCTCTGTCATTCCTCACCTATTTTTTAAAAAAGAACATTCAGTTCTATGTAAGTTTTCATTCTCCATTTGTATTCTCGGTCACATAATCATGATAAATAAGAAATGCTGATTTGGAATAGGAATCATATGATTGTCATCGGAATCACCTTATTGGAATTGGAATCTCATGATTCCTAGTTGAAACTGGATTATAGTCCTGTCAATGTAAATGTAATAGCTTTAGGATTTGTTCCAAAAGAATTAATACTCTGTAAGGACCTTCACGAATTTATAACGGTTGTATGCGGACAGAATACGTACTCATTTTATTATTAACTGCGCGGATTTAGATACATCGCTATATCTGAAATGCGATTTATAACACCCGGTAGCAATTAATTAAAACAAAAAGAAAACTTTTTTAAAGAACACAAAATTATTATGTATTTTTCAAATGCAAAATTTATTTTAAATGCAATTTAATATTCTGTAAATAAATGACGACACGCAATAGTGCATTTTAGAGTTATTACTCGCTGTCAAGATCCCTTTCTCTTGTATTGAGCATTCCATCCCTTGCGTGAAAACGTATCTTGTTCACCCCCGCGAAGTTGTCCTGAAAAAAAAAAATTAAATTTTCGAATGTTCATGTGTATACGTGTGTCCATCGTTTGACCCCGTTTGTCCACCCTTTAGAAAATATTTTCCAGCCTCCGTTCAAACATTAGAGCAAAATGATTTTTCGAGCCAAATTCACACTGATAGGAAATTACAAAATTTTGTCTAAAATATTAAAAATACCAAACTTTGGACGTTTTCGTTTGTCCATCGTTTGACCACCTCTAATCACTAACTAGATTATTTTTAGCACGTTTCGTCTCGCAGATATCGGTGAAAAACGCAATCCACACAAACCAGGACGTGTGAAATTGGCCTGAAACAAATTAAAAAATGCAATTTCTTTGTGTGGAAACGATTGCTCACCCTTTAGAAAAATTTTACCAAGGCCGGGCCAAAGGTCATAGAGAAAACCTTTCCCCACCATTTTATTATTAAAAAACAAACAAACAAGAAACACACGGAAATTTTGATATTTTACTATCCTCTCTGTTTGTCCATTTTTAGAAAACGAATATCCATCACTTAGAAAACGTACACTACGTGTAGTTAAAAAACTACAGAAAAAAACAAGTTTTCCCGCCCTTTCTAAATTCGGCACAAACCAAAAAAACACATCATTACAAATTCTAGAACATTAGATGCGGAAAGTAATTATTTTCAAACAAATATTAACTCAAATTCGACATTTAAAACTGCGTTTAATGCAGGAGTATCATGTCCAAACAATGAGACGTTAAAAGATAAAAGTTCTTTAGAAAATCCAACTGCACAATGGGCACAATATTCCGCTGATAACGCACTGTGGAAGTTATGTAGTATACAAGGTAAATAGAACAATCATGTTTTCCTCTATTGTTTTTCATAAGGTCCGGTGTGCTGACTACTAGTCCTAAGGCAATACATTAAACGGATTAAGAATTCAAATAACTTTAGTGCCAGCGTTGATATGAATTTTTTGTAAATCGTGTTTAAGGCTCCCGCAATCCGGGGCGAAATATTCGCATCCTACGCGAAATGTTCGTAGCAGAAGTTTCGCGTCACGTGGTGGCTTTACGCATGTTCTTACTTGCGCAGTAGGCGAGCGTTGCGGCAGGGGAATTGCAGCGTTTAATTAGCGGCGGATTTTGTTTCGTGGTCGTATGAATTTAAGCTCGAGATTTCGAGTACTTTCTGCTCGTAAGTTCATCACAACTGGACTTGCAGAAAAAATACTTCTGTGTTCAGCAATTTAATCCATATATAATTTAGTGTAAATAATAATCTTATACCCTGAGTTTATTTTCAATTTTTGAATAAAAATTCAGAAATAATTTGTTTGTACATTTTGGAAATTAAATTAATCAATTCAACTACACTAGTAATTCTATTATAAATCATTATTATTGGAATTATCATTCCCAAGAATGGAACATTTTATTTTCTTACTTTAGTTTAATGATAAGTCATTCTTCATGTAAGATACATTCACGATTGGTGTCAGATGTTCGTATGCCGTCTGCGATGGCTAAAGTGAAAGTTCCGTCACCACACCCGCTGCAAATATTTCGTGTCGATCTGTGGGAGCCTTTCCGAGAGGAGAAAATCTAAATCTGTGAAACAAGGATGCCCGCAGCGATTTTCATGAGAACAGCATCGAGAAATACATTTCAATTCAACTTCTCAGAGCAACTTGTCACATCACACAACAACCGCTTACCCATTGATTAATCAAATAGAAATCTAATATGACAAAATCAACATTTGTTTCATAATCTTTATAATGATTTAGGAAAATAAAGATACGATAACAATAACTCAGGGGGCAAGCAATTCTATTAAAGTGAAAACATCAACAATATGACGAAATTTATAATTATGTCCTATAGACATTTTATTTATTTTATATCAATATTGAAATATACTATCTAATAAATGTTTGTACTCACCAACAAATGGACACCTAGTAAAAGATATTTACTCAATATTTAGCAACGTCGAGACTTAGACAGGAAAGAACAACAGCTACGTACCTGGAAAAGAAAAACTAAGTCAGTTAAATCAAGTTTTTAACTATTTAAAAAAGGTATATTCATAAAAACCATCACAGTATTTTATGCAATTTACAAAACCGTTCAAAGGTTCCCTGAAAAAGCTCAAGAAAAGACATGAAAGAGAGCGCGTGCGAGCGACCGATCCGCTTTCCAACATAAGAGGAGGGCGGCCTAAGCATAGTGAAGCAAGGGATCAGGCTTCGTCTATTGAAGCACCATCACAGGCCTTGCGGCACATTCCTGACAGCATTAAAGCCAAGCTATAACAAAGGTACGCCCAAAGATGCACTAAAATTAAATTATGATGAAGTTCTCCAGTAAAATATTAGAAGAAAATTAAAGAAACAGGCCGATAAGGTTTGTGCAGTGTCTTAATCAAACGCGCTAGTCAGAGACGAGGGCGCAGGCTAGGGCAGAAAAGAAGAGCCGGGAGCAGCGCGCCAGGCAGGGGTGGCGTCGCTTACCGTTAGGCAAGTCGCCCCTACTATCCGTCGCTCTGCTGCCTCCCTCGCGCGTTCCCCACAATGATCGCCATCAGCTTTCCTACCGAGGACCGCCCCTCTCGTTTCGGCATTCCCTTTCATTTCTCCTCCCACGCACCACTTTCCGTACATTTCCCTTCATTCTGTCTCTCTCCACGCCACTCACAGCCATTACTCACCGTCGTCCACCTAGAAAAATCCACATCACGAATCTGTACCCATCCATTAAATGTCTTCTGTTCTCATCTCCGACATGTCTGTTGTCACCATATCACTTCGTTTTCCCAACGAAAGCCTAAATGCATTAATAGTTCTCCCTCCACCTGCAAGTACGTCACCCCATTATGATTGCATTGCTCTCGCTCGTATTCACCGTACTACAGCGTGATTCGAAACTCAACGACAAAAGTTTGTAAATAAACCCTTCGTGTACAGACTATAAATAACATTTGCCAGAGCACTGATCTGGAAAGGCACATATGTTCAAACGTTTCAGGCTTGTACAGACAATAGAGCTGCTATTCATGACGCACCAACTCTAGCTGCTGGCTTTAGCGAGCCTGCCAGAGAAGACACATTACATCAGGCATGAGATTTTACAGGCAGACAGGCGTAACGTTTGAAATTTCACCAAATAGAGAAAGAGATTCTGTTCTATCTGTAACTACATACATATTGGTTTAATTTATAATGTTAACTCTACAATTATGTTTTCTACACCATGACGTATCGCAATAAAATACAGAATGAAAAATCCCCGTCATTTCGAGTTTACGTTGTATTGAACTTTTGTATCGTCTTCATTGAATCGCGGATTATGGAGGATTGCATAAGACACTTCTCCAGCAATAATATACTTATTTGAAGTTTTTTTAATTTTCGATTGTATTTATTTTACATATTTATGGAAAAAGTTCAAAATGACATTTCTATCCAATCTTGAATTACGTAAATTCTGAAGATATTTTAATGCCGATAAATTTTGTAAAAATGTGCACTGTCTATGTATAATAATTATACCTGAATGATGTGTCGCCTAAATTTAGCGTACTGGTTGTCTAATCTTTCTATTAAAATAATTATCAGTATTATTAATATTATAATTATTATAATAAATAATATTAATTATAACATTTATTAATGTAATTGTATTTTTTATATGATATCAATTCTTAATTTTTATTTTATACAGTATATTGAATTTCTGTAAATATTCTAAAAATTATTACATTTCTTCCTTAAATTAAGAATATGTTGAAGGTTGTAGTGATGTTGGTAAATTTTATAAATTTTGTCGTATTAGAAATTTAACTACCTTCAATAGCCAAACAGTTTTATGTAATTTTGAGTGAGTCGCCAACACAATCACAAAAGAAATGATAAACTGTTTGTTACAGCGTTTTTCAATTGCGTTAAATAAATTAGCTGAATGATATTATGTTCAATATATTCCCCAGGTATCGCTCTGCCCGCCCCGCCACAAACCGACCTAGCCCACTCTCAACCTCGACCGGCAATGAGAAGCAACAAAGCATTGTATTGAGTGTTTCCATAAATATAAATATCGGAGTATAATTTAATTTTGATTTTTTTCAAGTTGCAAACCATCATTTTTACATTCTCGTATAATTACTGCGTATATACAGTAGAGTTATATACGTAGTATAGAAAGTTATGTAATGCTACGGAAAATCGATTGCGAGTTTTTAACGGAAATACACGTTTTGGGTTCCCTGATACCGAAAAAGTGTTTTTATTTTTTAAACGTCCGTCCGCCCGCCAGTCTGTCTAACGTCTGTCCGCCAGTCTGTCCGTCCGTCTGTCTGTGAACACTACTAGCACACAATCATACGTACGATCTTTTTCAAACTGAAGAAACCCCTGTCCATCTGGCTCTAGTTGAAGCTTTGAAATTTTGAAAACATTCTTTAAAATTTGGGGGTACTTTACATAAAGCTCTCCAAACATTTTCAAAATTTTCTCACAAACAGCATCAAATTTTTTATTTAAATTCCTTGCAATAATAGAGAAAATACACTTACATAGGTGGCATAGGTCCTACTTCCACGGTTAACTCCGAATTTTCGAAAATTGCAAAAGTTTGAATTACAAACAACTATAAACTTGAAGAGAGAGGTTTTTCCTTCATATGAAATTTGTCGTCCATAATTAGTTCTTTCATTAAACTCATGTGGAATTTTTTCGAAAATTTTAATATATTTCGTACAATAGTGCATGCAATATTTGCAATTTGAAAAAATTACAAAACACGATTTTATCAAAAACTGCTCAAATTTTTTCTTTAAAGTTTCGGTAGGGATAGTTCCAAATGTACCCTGTAAAATGACATAAACGCCATATTGCTCTAGTCTTTTTTTATTATGAAAATGTAATTTTTTTCACTTGTAAATATTACCGACATGAGAGACATTAGAGACGATTTGTTTACAATATTGCATTTATTATTATATGTGCTTTAAATGATATCATATAAATTTTCTGGAGAACTCAAGAATTTTCTGTGAAATCGAGCTTAAAATTCCGTATTTTCAGAAATGCTTTAGATATTTTCTCAAAAATGGCTCCAAATTTGTTGTTCAAATTTTTCCAACGGTTAGTACTAATTCCACTGTTTTAGGTGACGTAAAATTTATTTTAGTGTATTCTTTTGTTTTTCAAAAATTACGCAAACGTAATTTTTTTTAAAATACCCCTCTCTTTAAATACGTCGTTAATTTGCACATTTCCATCGATTTGTATACATTATTACATTTATAAGTAGAAATGCTTTAAATGACTTCAAATAAATTTTTTTGAAAATTCAATAGATTCCTCTTAAAAAGAGCTTCAAATTTCGCATTTACAGTAAAGCTTCAACGCCATTTTCTTGAAAACGGCTCTAATTTTTTGAAGGAACATTGCCATTTAAAGACCAGGTTTTACTCTTCTAAAATATTCTTCAAGTAATATTTCGGGTCTGTTATTAGGATCGCTTGAGAAAACTTCAAAAAAATATACTTTTGGTGGCAATAGATGGCAGCTGGCAAGATGTTGGAACAACACCGTAAAGCCAGTCCACACCAAGGAAATTATAAAACATTACTACGAGAAAGTCTGTGCCATTCTATAGCATTTCTAGTTCCGTTTCCTCTGCTACTTATATGATTGTAAAATTTGAAAGTAATCGTGCCAGGAATTCGTTATCTTTTGTAGATCATACCCTTGTCAACAATTCTTATATATTAAGATTATTTTGAAAATATTTTTTTTCTGTTAATTCTGGACGGATTTCCGATGAGCCTCTGTACATCTTGAATTCTTGCTTGTACACTCCTCCCATGCCCGACTTGCCGTTGCTTGATATGACGCCTTCCCCCTCCACACCGTCGATCGTGGTCTCTCAGAGTCCTCTCCCTTCCCTGCCGTCATCGACAGCAACAGACTCTCCCAGCTGCTTCAAAGAGATCTACGTAATCTCTCCAGTCACCTACTCTAGGTGGCATTGGTTAAGCACAAGCGCAGTACAACTTTAAGAAGTACACGAGTTCAGTTGATGTTTATTTATTAATAAAAAAGTCATTAAAGATGAGTAAAAGTTCTTATTCCTAATTAGCTTAATAATTGATACAGTCCCCAAAAGGACTTTAATATAATGATTTTCTTATCAATTTTGGAAGCAGGGTAGGGCAAGTGAGGTTTATCGTTACCACCCAACGGATTGTCTCCGTCTAGTAATATACACAATCTAAGGAAATATACAATAGAAGAATGGCTAATGATTGATTACTACTCAAGTTTGCTCTGATTGGTCAAATACCAGTACTAAATTGAAGTTCTACCTTAGTAATATCATCATACAAAGAGCTGTAGGTATCAAATACGAAAATTATACAGTAGTAAACTAGTGGTGCTACAGCAGCACATACTTTCTCGTTTTATTTCTAAATTTGCAATTTTCGAAAATTCAGAGAGCTCAACGAAAATGAGACCTGGGCTATTCTTTAAAGCGTCCGTTTTTCTATCCTTGAAAAGAAATTACATGGAAAATTTGGAGCCCTTTTTTGATAAAATAAGTTTTTCTTAAGCATTGCATAAATACTAAGCGCAAATTATGCAAAGACTACTAGTTTTTTCAAAAAGTATTACATGACCATTTTTAAAGAGCTGTTTTTTTTAAAAACACACTGTGTCTGAGGCAAAAAGCTCTATCTGCAGTTTTTTAGTTTTGAAATGTTACCTTTTTGTAATTTTCCAAAACTTGGAGAGATTGCCGAAATGGCACTACTACCTAATGTTTTATCGTCCCTCGATACAAACGACATGAAAAATTAAAGAAAAAATTTGGGACGGTTTTTGAAAAAATTGTTTAAACAAATTTTAATTGCTTATATTTTGCATCAAATAACACGAAAAACACTAATATTTTCGGAATATTGGACCTACCCTTATTCAAGATCTATCTTTAAAAAACATATTTCATCTAGGAAAAATCTCTTTTTGGGATATTATAGTTGTAGGAAGACGCCAAAAAAGTTCACTTTTCCAATTTTCAAAAAATTTGGGATTTCAATGAAATATGTGTTCTGTACTATTCTCTTAAGCATCATGTACGTTATCCGAGGCATGAGTAATTTTTTTTCTATATTGAGCAATAGCATTTATCCACTTTTTCGTCACCGGAGCCCGGCAATAAGAGTTTTTCTGACGAAAATTCGCCGTTTTTCGGCGCACGATAACATAATTTTTTTCTCACGACGAACATTCGCAAAGGCGAGAAAGTAAAAACTTTTTTTTGTTTGTATTGTATAACAACAAATTTTACATCTACATCCACTATTAAAACGGAGTCACAAACAAAATAAATAAAAAGTATTGTAGACATCTATAGTTGATACATAGTTCGCGAAATGAATTCGGTGGTATGACGGCCAAATGTACGCTGAATAATTGAAAGATTGTTAGTGATTCCGGGTGCGTCAACCACTAAAGCCATTAGTCCCGTAAGTGTATTGTAAGTTTTTCCCGGGAGCTGGCGGTGTTCTTCCCCCACTAGATGACGAGATCCGGCGTCGCCCTACCATCGGCTAACGGGGTTTTCTTCAAAAAGGGGGGGAGCGTCCCAGCCTGGACAAGCTCTAAGCTTCCGATAGGTCTCTCAGCATGTGGGTAGTGTAGTGCATGTTAGTGTGTGTGTAAGGGGAGATGATAGTAAAAAACGGGCAACGCGCGTCCCGTGGCCCGTTTGTTACGGTACTGCTCCGGAATTTATTTATTTATTTATTTATTTATTTTACGTCAAAAAACAGTTCAAACTGCGTATGACGAGCTATGGGGAGAAGTGAATTCTGTGCACATTTTCAAAATTCTGTGATCCCTACATTAAGTCATATACTACTCAAATTTTTTTTAAAACTCCCATGTAATAAAATCTATTTTCAAGGATAAATAAGCAATAAATTTTGGCTCTTATCCATGTTGTCCTTCGGAATAATACTTCCTGCCGCGACAACATGGAAACGATTATTTGAATAATTGTATTTCCCACTGAATTCTAGACGTGCACAGAAAATGAAGTTACATTTATGTCCAGAAGCAAAACAAAGGGCCATCTCAGCATTTGCTCAATGGATCAGGGAAACTGGACGAAAAACCTGATCGAGATGGGGGTCATTGACACGGAGGCTGCAGTACAATACTTGTTACAGGTTGTTTATACACATTTATACAGTCCAATGGTAAATAATTCATTAGGTATCATTGTTAAAATTAATGTTACTTTTCTTGTGATGCTCAGTATAGTCTCTAATTGTATAGAAACAGTTATGCAGCACAATCGATTTCACTTGGAATTTAAACTTTTCTATTGAATTTAATCGATTAATGTCATCTGGCAAAGTGTTGTAAAATAATGTACATGTATTGTATGTGAATGTTTTGTATTGAGCTGTTGATACTGTCACCTGATGAATATGATTTCTACGTCGAGTGTTATAGAAATAGATATCGGCATTTTCTAAAAATATATTCCCGCCCTTAAGCAAGTCATTTTTGACAAAAACCACTGATTTGTAAATAAACAGACAAGGCAATGGTAAAATTCCTAGATTAATGAAGAGATGCTTACATGAATCACGTGGGTGGGATTTGGGATTCGTACAATTCGTTTTTGTAATCTAAAAGTCTGGGAGATATAAGATGTATTTCCCCAGAATTTCCCAGAATTCGCCTAGTGTTGATCGGAGAAACCACTGAAAACTAGCAATAAGAGCAGTCGACCGCTAGAATTTTCCTCCAGATAGCGACTGAATTGGACCTAGCTGACACGCTAGTGTCGAAAATCCTGTCACCGTCGGTACTCGTATTTGGGCCTCCAGATCAGACGGACTGCAATTATATCAGTTGATGCTCAGAGCCATCTCTCTCGGTTCAAATACACGAGTATCAAAGAAAAAGATATAGAGAAACGGAATGTAATGAAATGATACTATAAATTAAGAGGTATGACCGATACCTACCAGATGGCAACTGGTAAGATGTGGTAAATAGGCATCTAATTTAAGCTAAATATTAATGCTTTTTGTTTTACAATGTTAACCATATTCACAATTAATAGCGATAATTAATTAATATCAGTTTTAATGCCACTTTACACTAATATCCGTGATGAAGTCTCTTCTATCTTTCCTTGAGTGAATTTAAAGATGTCGCTTCATCATTGGATCAAAACGAGGCACCTATTGGATTATTTTTAGATCTCTCAAAAGCTTTTGACGTCATTGATCATGACATTTTCCTTTCCAAATTACCTTCATATGGAATTCGTGGTATTGCTCTAGATTGGTTATGTTCGTACCTTAAACAACGATCTCAGAGAGTGTAAATACCTTACTGGATTGATGGAACATTACGTACGCACCTTTCCGACTCGTTGCCCATTGCACGTGGAGTTCCTTAAGGATCGATTTTAGGCCCTATTCTGTTCCTACTTTACGTAAACGATATGCCCTCGACGATTCAAAACGGAAGAACGGTTCTCTTTGCGGATGATACGAACATCCTTTGCAATAAAGAAACCGTAAATAGTGCAATATCAGATGTTTCAAATTGGTTCCGAAATAACAAATTAATAGTAAACGAAAAGAAAACGGTTTTAATGCAGTTTTCCATTTCAAATAAAAAATTCTGTGCTCCATTGAAAATGAACGGTGTTCCATTGACTGATGTTAAGGCAACAACATTTTTAGGTCTCTCAATTCAGTCAAACCTTAAATGGAACGTCCATTTAAATGAATTGAACACAAAATTAAGTTCATTATGCTACGCGTTAAGAATTCTTGCAAATTCAGTCAGCCTTCATACGGCTCGTTGTGTATATTTCGCAAATTTTCATTCCCACCTGAGATATAGCATAATATTCTGGGGAAATACATCTTATAGCTCCCAGACTTTTAGATTACAAAAACGAAATGTACGAATAATAACCAAATCCCACCCACGTGATTCTTATAAGCCTCTCTTTATTAACCTAGGAATTTTACCACTACCTTGTCTGTTGACTTACGAATCAGTGGTTTTTGTCACAAATGACTTGTTTAAGGGTGGGAATATATTTTCAGAAAATGCCGGAGTCTATTACTATAACACTCGACGTAGAAATCATATTCATCAGGTGACAGTATCAACAGCTCATTACAAAAAATTCACATACGATACATGTTCACTATTTTACAACACTTTGCCAGATGACATTAAACGATTAAATTCAATAGAAAAGTTTAAATCCCAAGTGAAATCGTTTGTGCTGCATAACTGTTTCTATACAATTAGAGACTATACTGAGCATCACAAGGAAAGTAACATTAATTTTCACAATGATACATACTGCATTATTTACAATTTGGACTGTATGAATGTGTATAAACAACCTGTAACAAGTATTGTACTGCAGCCTCCGTGTCAATGACCCCCATCTCGATCAGGTTTTTCGTCCAGTTTCCCTGATCCATTGAGCAAATGCTGAGATGGTCCCTTGTTTTGCTTCTGGACATAAATGTAACTTCATTTTCTGTGCACGTCTTCTAGAATTCATTGGAAAATATACTTATTCAAATTATCGTTTCCATGTTGTTGCGGCAGGAAGTATTATTCCTTGACGAAGGACATCATGGATAAGAGTCCAAAATATATTGCTTATTTATCCTTGAAAATAGATTTTATTACATGAGAGCTTTTTTTTATATTTTTAATTTTTTTAATTTTTAAAATTCATGTAGTATATGACTTAGTGTAGGGATCACAGAATTTTGAAAATGTGCACAGAGTTCACTTCTCCCCTTAGCACGTCATTCGCAGTTTCAACTGTTTTTGACGTAAAAATAAAAATTAAAAATAAAAAAAACTTAATTTTTGACGCAGAGTGTAGAGCTTTTCCCATCAGAGCCCTTCAAAGTCAGAAGTATGAGTATATGCAAGGCCAATAGCACTGGGGAAAGACGAGCGTATATGCAACACGGAGCCGCCGAACCACCCACATACGGCACTAGCGAGCGGGACTCACTTGAGATTGGGTCTGTATGTGGCATCGATCGAGGTCGGCAAAGCGTCAATTCGGTAGTCATACGAAGTGTTTCACTGATTCAATGCAAAACCGTCATCTCTGTGAATCATCGTCGATGAAATATAAAATATATTTCATGGACACACAAACAAACTAAATATGACTATTTTTATTGCATTTGATAAGTAGTTTATGAGTCAAAAGTAATATATTGTTACGATTCCATGTGGTGAATTAAAAACCAGATATTATTTCAACAAAAACGTTTATTTTGTTTCTTAAATACATGTTAAAAATTCTTGATTTATGTACAGTTAGTATTCACTTGAATATTTCTTGATACGGCACAGTTACTCTTTATTTATTTTCACACTTCTCTTGATTATTTATTTTCACTGTTCACTTCTTTTGCACTGACGCACAGTCCTAAGCACTGACCACCGTCTGACGCACTGACCACTGTTCGATGCACTGACCACAGTCTACTGCTTTGATCACAGTTCACAGCGCTGGCCACGGTTCACGTCACTGGGCACAATCCACTGCACCGCGATGCACCGTGATGCACACACTTCACAACTCAGCTTCCACTTCAGTCTGACTCGCGGTCGCCGGCCACCGCGTATTTATACTCGGCTGGAGACAGCCTAGAATTTTCTGGAACTTGCGATAAACATCGCGAACACTCCGGGAACATCTAGTTCGGTGGACTGCTGGCAGATATTCCTTAAAATATTGTCAGAGGCGCAGCAATTCGTTCTCGACATCTGGAAACTGTCACGCGTATCAAAGATTATGAGTTTCTGTGCATTACTTTACAACACTGCAAACTTAGATGTGCCTTTTCTACTGTCTTACATTGGTGTCTACTATTCGAATTTTGTTCCTCGTAAATATAAAATTACTTTCCAATATATATTATCATGAGCGACATTCTCCTTTGAATTTCAATGCTCAACTGAACGAAGAATGATACTGAGGCCTGTATTTTCTTTACGTGGAGAAAAATGAAGAAAATAGTTAAATAAATTGTATCAGTAAGAAAAATAATATATTATACTCCTTTCTAATAAAATTAAATATAAAATTCCGAAAAATAATCAATATCACTTATCTATTTTTTATTTGATATGATTTCTAATATTTATCACAAAATCAAAAACCATCAGAATAATCGCAAATACACTAAAATTCCGTATCATCAAAGTGCAAATTGAAGCTATAACAACACAGCCGTAGTGTTTAGTAAAACGTCCCACTAGGATAAAAAACAATATGTCATGGATGCAAACACAATGAACTTCAATGTTTCCTGTTTATACGGAAAATTTTAGGCCGTTGCTATTGGTATTTCTCATGTTCTCAACAGCTCTTTGTGTTGACTGACGAGCGGGCAAATCCACGACCAACGTTTAAAAGCACGTCACATTCACCTCCAAATGGTATCGACAGATGGCATGTATGGGCAGAGGTAAACACGAAGCAGCCGTGCAAATATCCCGGCATTCGTGATCTCCGCGGAGAACGAGCGTCATCACAGCGTGATAGTGTCCGCCTGCGACAAAAGCGAGCTCTGGCTGACAAAATCCAAAGCTTCTACGCGCAAGAAAAAACAACCGATCGGTGCCCGCTCTGATAAACTGTTTGAAAGCAAGCAGAGACCATGCAAGCATTGAAAAATGCCAGGAACAGAAATGTAAAATTCTCGCGATAATGCGTTTTGACAAGAAAATGGCACATTGTGTAGTTGATAGATTGAAATGTCATTTGTTTTGAAATACAACCAGTGTAATATTTTAATACTGGTGATGTGAACTGCATGAGATACTATCTTACTACTCAAGATTTAAATAAATGAAACAAAATTTGCGAAATACCTTCTGTGTTGTTTTTTTTGTTTGTTTTTTTTTTCTTTTTGAGTTGCGTATCTTGCGTCTCTTATATTGAATTTTTTTCTTGTTATTGTGCACCTAGTAATAATACTGAAGCATCTGACTTTAAAATAATTGTTGTTTAATGAGTTCGTACAATTATTTGCATGATATAAAAACAAATGTGTTTTCAAGTGCATTGACTGTCTGCTGTTCTGTCTGAATTACTTTCTCGTAGTAACGATTTTTAATTTACTTCGTGTGGCTAGATTTATGGTGTTAACTCCCATCCTCTTGTTGGCTGCCATCTATCGCCGCCCTAAATACCTTTTTTTAATTTTCTCAATTTTTCGGTTTCCTAATGGTAGTTTCGAAATATTACTTTAAGAATATTAAAAAGGGTAACACCTCGTCGTAAATAGACATTTTCATTTACAATTCGAAACCGTTTTTAAGAAAATGGCGATTAACCATTACTGTAAATGCGAAATTTGAAGCTGTTTTTCAAAGAAAATCTATTGAGTTTTAGAAAAACTTATATCAGAGTCCTTTCAAGCACTTCCACTCACAAATCAAATAATATATACAAATGGATGGAAATGTACATCTTAACGGCGTGAGAGATATTTAAAAAAATTACATTTGTGTAATTTTTGAAAACAACAAAGAATACACCATATTGAATTTTACGTCATATTAAACAGTGCAATTACCGGTATCCATTGGAAAAGTTTGAATAAAAAATTTGGAGCTTTTTTGAGAAAATGGCGTTTGAGCGATATTCGAAAATGCGGAACTTTGAGCTCATTTTAAAAGAAAGCTGTTGAGTTTTGAGAAACTTTATATGACATTATTTAAGGGGGATGTAGGCAGATTTAAACAACGTAGTATTATATTTTTTAAGCAGTCAGAATTTGATGTGAAACGATAAAATATTGTAGTATTAAGAAATATATATGTTACAAAATATTTATCATTAATTTTTGTAAAAAGGGTAAATTGTTTATAAAATAAACATTTGTCATTTTGGACATTTTCCGTTATACGTTCACTAGGTGAGCGGTTAAGTTCCTTTGACACGAGAAATTTTGTTCACACTAAAGGAATCGATTCTCTGTAATGTGAACAGATGAACGTTGTGATACCAGTCAACATTTACGAGGTACATTTAAACGTTAGTTGTACACAAAACATATAGTATTATTACAATTTATTAGTAATTCTATTACTATATGACTAATTGATTAGTGCTCTCCTCGCTCTCGAGGCCTGGCTCGCGCCTCCGCTCTCGCTCCGGCGCTCACACTGTTTTATAAACCTCTCTCACTTTTAAGAGAATTTATTTTAAAGGTAACACTCACTTTCAAGAGAATTTCTTTTGAAGAGTGTAGTAAATTAATTGACAAAAAGTAACTCACCTATTAATTCGCATTATGTATTTTGGCGATTATTTTAGGAGTTGTTCATCTCGATAGACAATACAAACCAATTTAAAAGACTTACAAGGCGAAAAAACACACAAATTCCACAAAAAACACGCAATTTCACGCCGACACAATTAGAACTAGAAGTGCTACAAAATTGCACAGAATTTCTCGCACCAAATTTTTCTAATTTCCTTGGTATGGTCTGGCTTTTAAGGTCGTGCTCCATTCTCTGGCCAGCTGCCATCTATCGTCGCCCTAATTACATTTTTCGACACTCAGCGTTTTGCTTTCCTAGTAGTACAACTGAATCATTATTTCAAGAATATTGAAGAAGAGTAAAAACTGGTCCTAAATAGAAGTTTTCATTGAACATTTCCTAGTCGTTTTTAAGAAAATGGCGATTAAGCTTTACTGTAAATGAAATATTTAAGCTCTTTTTCACATGAATCTATTAAGTTTTTGAAAAATTTTATTTGAACGCGCTTCCACCCACAAATGTAATAATGAACACAAAACGATAGAAATGTCCATATTAACGGCGTGAGAGGTATTTAATGAAAATTACATTTGTGTAAGTTTTTAAAAAAAGATTACACGAAAATTAACTTTACGTCATATTCACCACTGCAATTACCACTATCCATTGGAAAAATTTCAAGAAAAATTTGCAGCCATTTTTGAGAAAATGGTGTTTAAGCTTTTCTGATAAAGCGTAAAATAAAAATTCATTTTTGTGTTTAAAACTGTTCTCTACTAGCATTTTCCGAGCATAGAACGTCGCCAATCAGTTCTTAACAAGCATTCGGAGTAGCTGAAAGTAGGTTCTAGCTCTACAGAAGAAATTCTACACTAGATTTCACTACTCATAAGAATTTTATTCGAAATAAAAAAGGCGTTCATAGTACATATTACAATGTTTACGAGAAGCCAGAGTTCACATGAATAAGTAGTACCGTGAGCCAATGATAGATGGCACGGAAGGGGGTGACCCCCCCACCATCGAACAGCGCATAAGACAATTTTCTGTAAATATTTCTTAGTTTTCGATCGAGTAACGAATGTGCTGTTTGAAAGATGAGCAAAATCGTGGTTGAAATTACTTTTGTTTACAGCAATCCTCTCATTCTTGACTCCCAGTATGTAGTAAGCGGGGGGGGGGGGACAATTATGGCGAAGATATGGTGATCATTGAAATCTATCAGCATTGCATTTGATTTTTAAGAAAGATGATTCCGTAACATATAAAGCAAACGCGTATCTGAAATGTTCCGTTTCGACGTATAAATATATTAAAGTATAACGAAATATTTAGTTGTAGGTAACATATGTAAAAATATGTAATTATACCAAAATATGTAAAATAAAAATTGTTCCAATTCATTTAGAATGTGCTTGTAAACTCAAAAAAAAAATATCGAATGCAGATATCTAGTTCCTGTAAAAAGATGCAATAACATGGAAATCCGTTCCCAAATTATAATATTACATTGATTTATTTACGTCATTTTTTGTTTTCGTGGCGCCTTATTTTAATTGAAGTTTTCGTAGTGATTGCTGAAATTGGTGTGTTATCAAATGTTAAGTGAAACGTGGAATTGCCTGTTTTTCTGCATTGTAAGTCTTTTATATTGGTGTGTATTGTCTACCAAGATGAACAATTTCTATAACATATCGCAAAAATGTATAATGCGAAGCAATAGGTGTTATTTTTGTAAATGTCTTTTTATTCATTTATTTATTTGCTTATTTATTTGTTTATTTATTTAGTTAGATAGTTATTTTGTTAGTTAGTTATTTTGTTAGTTTGTTATTTTGTTACATTGTTACTTTGTTATTTTGTTGTTTTGTTGTTTTGTTGTTTTGTTGTTTTGTTGTTTTGTTGTTTTGTTGTTTTGTTGTTTTGTTGTTTTGTTGTTTTGTTGTTTTGTTGTTTTGTTGTTTTGTTGTTTTGTTGTTTTGTTGTTTTGTTGTTTTGTTGTTTTGTTGTTTTGTTGTTTTGTTGTTTTGTTGTTTTGTTGTTTTGTTGTTTTGTTGTTTTGTTGTTTTGTTGTTTTGTTGTTTTGTTGTTTTGTTGTTTTGTTGTTTTGTTGTTTTGTTGTTTTGTTGTTTTGTTGTTTTGTTGTTTTGTTGTTTTGTTGTTTTGTTGTTTTGTTGTTTTGTTGTTTTGTTTTTTTGTTGTTTTGTTGTTTTGTTGTTTTGTTGTTTTGTTGTTTTGTTGTTTTGTTGTTTTGTTGTTTTGTTGTTTTGTTGTTTTGTTGTTTTGTTGTTTTGTTGTTTTGTTGTTTTGTTGTTTTGTTGTTTTGTTGTTTTGTTGTTTTGTTGTTTTGTTGTTTTGTTTTTTTGTTGTTTTGTTGTTTTGTTGTTTTGTTGTTTTGTTGTTTTGTTGTTTTGTTGTTTTGTTGTTTTGTTGTTTTGTTGTTTTGTTGTTTTGTTGTTTTGTTGTTTTGTTGTTTTGTTGTTTTGTTGTTTTGTTGTTTGGTTGTTTGGTTGTTTGGTTGTTTGGTTGTTTATTTATTTAGTTATTTAGTTATTTAGTTATTTAGTTATTTAGTTATTTAGTTATTTAGTTATTTAGTTATTTAGTTATTTAGTTATTTAGTTATTTAGTTATTTAGTTATTTAGTTATTTAGTTATTTAGTTATTTAGTTATTTAGTTATTTAGTTATTTATTTATTTAGTTATTTAGTTATTTAGTTATTTAGTTATTTAGTTATTTAGTTATTTAGTTATTTAGTTATTTAGTTATTTAGTTATTTAGTTATTTAGTTATTTAGTTATTTAGTTATTTAGTTATTTAGTTACTTAGTTACTTAGTTACTTAGTTACTTAGTTACTTAGTTACTTAGTTACTTAGTTACTTAGTTACTTAGTTACTTAGTTACTTAGTTATTTAGTTGTTTAGTTGTTATTTAGTTATTTAGTTGTTATTTAGTTATTTAGTTATTTAGTTATTTAGTTATTTAGTTATTTTAGTTATTTAGTTATTTAGTTATTTAGTTATTTAGTTATTTAGTTATTTAGTTATTTAGTTATTTAGTTATTTAGTTATTTTAGTTATTTAATTATTTAAGGTATTTAGTTATTTAGTTATTTAGTTATTTGATTTTTTATTTATTTATTTATTTATTTATTTATTTATTTATTTATTTATTTATTTATTTAGTTATTTAGTTATTTAGTTATTTAGTTATTTAGTTATTTAGTTATTTAGTTATTTAGTTATTTAGTTATTTAGTTATTTAGTTATTTAGTTATTTAGTTATTTAGTTATTTAGTTATTTAGTTATTTAGTTATTTAGTTATTTAGTTTTTTAGTTATTTAGTTATTTAGTTATTTAGTTATTTAGTTATTTAGTTATTTAGTTATTTAGTTATTTAGTTATTTAGTTATTTAGTTATTTAGTTATTTAGTTATTTAGTTATTTAGTTATTTAGTTATTTAGTTATTTAGTTATTTAGTTATTTAGTTATTTAGTTATATAGTTATTTAGTTATTTAGTTATTTAGTTATTTAGTTATTTAGTTATTTAGTTATTTAGTTATTTAGTTATTTAGTTATTTAGTTATTTAGTTATTTAGTTATGTAGTTATTTAGTTATTTAGTTATTTAGTTATTTAGTTATTTAGTTATTTAGTTATTTAGTTATTTAGTTATTTAGTTATTTAGTTATTTAGTTATTTAGTTATTTAGTTATTTAGTTATTTAGTTGTTTAGTTTTTTGTTATTTAGTTGTTTAGTTTTTTGTTATTTAGTTGTTTAGTTTTTTGTTATTTAGTTGTTTAGTTATTTAGTTGTTTAGTTGTTTAGTTGTTTAGTTGTTC